>VKHC01000595.1:0-10751 GCA_015143735.1 Synura sp. LO234KE | reverse complement strand
TTACCACTGAAGGGAATGCTTTGCTCTATCACGTGTCCATGTTTGAAAGAAGCGTAGCTGTGTGCATATTACTTTTTTTAATTATTCGATCGAATGAGGCAAACTCGCCTACAAACCCATGTGTCAAAAGTGTATATTCATTGAGAGCAGAATAATGAACTCGGCCAGAAATTGTGAATAACAGAGAAGATGCATAAAGAAATAGAGCGTTTTATTTTAGTTAGGGCTTAAAGAGGGAATAGGACCAAAGGTTATTTAATATCACCATGAAGCTGAATTATTTGGAAGTGCGTAGCCCAACTCTTTGACCTTCCTGATCCCTAAAACCACTGCGTAAGCGCATGGAAGAGTCATACTTCCTTTCCTTAAGAGATCCATGAGCTGCGAGTAGGGAATGTCATTCTCTACAACTATCCATTCGCTTGTATCCATGGGCTTCGGATCCAGAACTGGTGAACAATCTAGAGCTAGATATGGATGTAAGTAGCTGTCAGAATACTTGTCAAACGGTATTCCATTCCCTCCCTCCACTAATGGATACCATAATCTTGAGCTGAGTTGAGCCTCTTCCTCCAGTTCACTTTGTGCACAAACAAGCATAGACTCGTGCTTATCTGACTCATATATCCCTCCAACACAACCATACATAACCATATTTGTACCTGGATAATATTCCCTAAGAAGTGTAGCGGTAGAATTCACTGTATTCCAAACAAAAACGGCAGTGCTCGGAGCTCCTTGACTTAATACATCGAAACTTGACGTTCTCCCACTAGGAAATACAACATCGCGACGAACGACTTTTCGAAAACCATTATATACAATATCTTCGTTAATGACCTTGAAATTGTCAACGTCAGACTCTCGCCAAGTATTACCGTTTGAACTGTAGCATGCGAATTCAAAGCCAACAATATTTCGTTTTCGAGCACGCATTAGTTTCAAAGGCCGATAACAACTAGCCATTATAATCGCTAATAATGACCAAATTTTCATTAAGTACTGAGGCACTGAATAAATTCGCACTGAAATAGATTCGCCATTTTAATCCACGTTGCGACGCCGTGGCCATTGCGAACTTGTGTTTTCGTCGGCAAATTTTATATCATGGTATTAGTTTCAGTAAAAAAAATTCCTCCGTGGAAACTATCCATTTGGGACTCAGTTTCCGTAGAGGCGGCTATGATGCGCGCACCGATTGTCATTTTGTTCGCGATGTTCTTGTGGGGTATCAATTTATGGTTGTTTGAAAGGATTCGGTTGCAATACTATAATGTACTTCTCATAAGAACAGGTACTCAATTTTAGAAAAAAAATTATAGTATTTAATAATTTTAAAATATTTTTATTCAGCGTCGCTACAATTCATTTTCTTAACAGCTACAACATTTGCTTTTCTGTATGTTCTCAATATGAGCATAATCATGCAAGGGCTAGGGTTAAGTTTGGAAACAGGAATCGCATTATTTTATCTTTTATCTTTCATTCTCGCTATTACTCCTGGAGTGCCTGGGCACGATAGTCGAGCTTCTTTTTCAAAACTTTTCCGTTCCGTAATATTTCCATGTAGTCCAATATCCTTCCCTGAGGTATTGCTTGCGGACGCACTAACTTCTATGTCAAAAGTCTTCAAAGTAAGCTTACCCTCGTTTCCGCTGTAATTTGAAAATGAGAATGTTCACTACGAACAGGATATAGCAGTAGCTATAATTGCAATTCTTGCCCGAGTTTCTGGAACAAGTTTAGTAGATCATCATGACTTTGGAATGATTTTAATTGCTCTACTTGCCAGCTTACCATACGGGTATGACTAGCGTTCAAATATGGTCTTATTCTAACGTTCTACTTATTTTTCTCCTCATACAATCGTAAACAGTATTCGTGTAATCCAGTGTTACTGCCAGTTTGTTTCAGCTCCAGATAGCATAAGCAGAATTCCTATATTCCTTAATATAATCAAGTACTTGACAGCATTCCCTCCTATTTGGTTGGCAGCAATCGCCAGCTTAGGATACACCATTCCTAATCTTGTCTATATGTCGGCATACGCATCTGTGTTGAACTCGCTCTACAGCTATTTATGGGATGTTTTTATGGACTGGGGTCTACTCATCTTTCATCGCAATGGAAAGTGCACCATGCGCCCTCGGTGGTTCATTTCTCCCATCTTTCATCTTTTAGCGTGCGTGGTCAACCTGATCCTGCGCTTCTCTTGGATGGCCAATCGGTTCTACTTCCTTTCTTCCATGCCTTCTGCTCAGCTTGTCCTCGTGGTGCAGTTGGCAGAACTTAGTCGGCGTTCGATGTGGAATGTTTTTCGTGTGGAGTGGGAGGTAATATCACAACAGGACCGACTAGCGGGCAAGAGCCGAGAAGATATTCGCATTGAAGACGACGACAAAACTCAAGCAGGGGCCGGCTCATCTCTGATTTCACTTAAGTAGCCTATCGCTGTGAATAATTTTCTTTATTGTGTGGCCACCTGACCCCGCAAGCTATAGTGTGTTCGATTGAAGCGTATTAGATAAAATGCTTGTTCCATTTGCACGTACCTGGTCGCACCCCTTCCGAACTACTGTTTCTGTTTTATATAATTTTGATTAACGAGATCGAATATTGCTCGCATCGTGGCTTTAAAGCGTGTCTAACATGATTGTGTCTTTAATTGGAGTTTATCAAAATATTTCCCGAGAAGAATCCTATAGTTATTGAGAAGGACGAAAACGTCAAAACCACAACGGCGAGAAGTGCAATTAACCGCGGGAAGAAAGCGCTCACAGCTATAGTTTCAATAAGCCGCTCACACCGTCTGGTTAGACAGCCCCACGAAGGCAGATCTTACTGCAGCTGTAGTAATGAGCAGGAGTTGACATTGAGTCAGGATCAACATATCACCAGGTTGCTTCTTAGATATTACGAAACAGAACTGCGTCTCCTCGAATGTTTGAGTAAATCCTTTAGAGATATTATTCATTGTTCATGAACTCAGGTTGCTTTAATGAGTTTTTATTTTTTGATTAATATAATTGCTAAAGAACTGTAATTACGTTTATCACGGTTGTTGAATGTATGATTATTGTACATACAGTATTTCATGCGTCTCTTGGATCCATATCCATTTGTCATTACGTCAGCACACAATTATAATAATAATATTAATTAATTATCTTGCTGTTAAGAATCTTTCTCTGTGCCTTACACATAGTCCTCGTAGGCAATTGCGAATATTCCAACATGGTAGCGGCTAATTGGTTATTCGAAATTGTCTGGATATTCCTTTTCTTATTCTTTGAATATTTCACTGATGAATCAAGGTCTGTGTTTTGTGAATGAGATGAGATGATTAAGCGCGAAGGTAATTAGAAAACATTATAACAAATTATTACTTTGATGAGATATGCGATGCATATACCATATGAAAATATTCGAAATAATTGTTACCGCTACTTTTTGCGGTAGATGTATTTCCCTGCCAGCGTTGAATTTTCGGTCAGACCGACGGATGTATTTTCCGGTCGCTGGGATATTTGAAAAATAATTCAATTTTTTGTTATAAGCTGCAGATGTATTTCCCTGCGCAACCACTATATTTCAATTGTAAAATGAGTCATGAACATAAGCGCAGACGTCAATTTCTGCAAATTCGAATTATGATGTGCTAAATACGCGGCCGACGTCGATTCCTGCGCGCAGAGAGATCTACGAGTTATCGTTGAGAATTATTTAAAGAAAGAGAGGAATTATATGAATACTCTAGATTGTATAAGTGAATGAATGATGAGAAAATCGGTCTTTGAGAATTATTGAGAGTGATGAAGGAATTATTATTTCGCTTATTATGAAAATATTTTGTACACGAGAAGCATTGATTTATATAAAATAATTCTGAATTATATATCAATAAATACAGATGAATTACATATACACGGGATATATCAACTATATGACATTTTCTCACCTCTGTTATATTTCAGTCCGCAATAAGGGGACGCTGGTTCGAGTTATGCTCCAAGTCAGTCAAGTGCAAGAAGTAATATACAAAGAGATAATAATCTCCAATTGGTATTTGTCAAAGAATTTTATCCCCGTATCTGGGCTCATATATAATCGTGCTCGCGAATTTCGATGATGCCGCGACCACTTCTTGTGATGCAATACATTGGATTCTCAACTGGCTACATATTTATCTCAGACCTATTCATATTATGCAAGAGCGAACGCTATTATTTTCTTTCAATTATTGGGATAGCTCAACTATTCTTATAATTATATGGAGAATATATTGACTGGTGTATATTTGAAGCCATCTCGCCAGATCAACTAGATATTGTTATCCTGACTCAACCATCGCATTAAATCCGTACAGACGCTGATGTATTTAATAAGGACAAACACTATTTGTCGTTATGTTACAACAATGTGAATATGTTATTTTTGTGTTTCTATTTGAGAGTATCTTCAGCTCCAGCGCAATGTGCTTCCTCACCAGATAGAAGTGGCTTCCCGAGGCTGCCAACTCGCTCTGAAGGAGGTTACCTTGACAGACTCCAGTGTTGTTGAAAATTGTACACTCATACCCACTCTATCTAACCTTGTACGCTGGATGACTTCTCAGTCTACGGAAGAGCAAGCCTAGTTTCAGGGGGGTGTTTCAGAATCTAGCCTTGCTCAATTCTACGAAGTACCACGAAGTACAGAGATATTATTTATTGTTCATGAACTCAGGTTGCTTTAATGAGTCTTTATTTTTTGATTAATATAATTGCTAAAGAACTGTAATTACGTGTATCACGGTTGTTGAATGTATGATTATTGTACATACAGTATTTTCATGCGTCTCTTGGATCCATATCCATTTGTCATTACGTCAGCACACAATTATAATAATAATATTAATTAATTATCTTGCTGTTAAGAATCTTTCTCTGTGCCTTATTCATAGTCCTCGTAGGCAATTGCGAATACTCCAACATCAAACTCAGTCCAGATAACGGATAGCAGCGGGGGTGTCTAGAAGTTTTACAAGCTATCAAACAAGCTTGGATCAAGTTTCTTGCTAGCTGCTACTATGATTGTATGAGGAGAAACAAACCTTGCCTTCGTTGCTCTAATATGGGATTGCCCCCCCCCTTGGTCTAGTACTACCAGTATTTGCCCTCCTATGAAGTGAGAAGACACTTGAACTTTAACGCTTAATAATTTGCTTAGTGCGGACATCACAGGTTGTAATTATCAACGAAAAGGTCATCGTGATTATTATTGCGTAAGAACTCAAGTTACTCTACGGAGTTTCTACTTAATTATTAACACTGCTAAATTACGGTAAAACATGTTATCACGTTTGTTGAATATGTGAATATCGTGCACACAGTGCTTTCATTCCTTCTTTCGGATCCATATCCTTTTCACCTTACGTCAGCACACAATTATGGTATTATCTTTGTGTTGGGAACCTTACGTGATGGTCCTCGTGAGCTATAGCAAATATTCCAACTTGGTTTCATGCTAATTTGGAACTTTCGATATTGTCTGGATATTTATTTTCTCTTCCTCTGGATATTTGGTTGGGGAGAAATCTAACTCTGTTTCATGAGTTTGGGATGAGATGGTTGATCGAGAAGGTAATTAAATATTCAACTAAAAACAATACTAAATAATTACTTTGGTGGGAAATTCTATGAATATACCTCATAAATCTTTTGAAATATATATTAAAGCTGGATTTTCCGGTATGCATCTCTGTGCTATATGAATATTTGGAAAGTATCTTGAAACGTGATCATAAGCGGCCGATGAAATTCCCAGTCTGCATTGAATTATCGATCATTAGCGTCGAATATATTTTCCTGGCTCTGAGATATTTGAAATTTTTAATTTATGCAATAAAGCCGCATATGTATTTCCCTGCGCAACCACGATATTTGAATGGTAATTTGAGTCGAAAATAAGTCGCAGATTTTCAAACTATGATTTAAATGCGCGGTAGAAGTCAATCTCAGCGCTGAGACATCGATGAATTAATGGATGAGAATTGTTCTAAGGGAGAGAAAACGAATTATTTGAATACTCCACATTATAGAATCGGACGGGCGATGAGAAAATCTGTCAAGTAGATTTATTGAAAAATTTTAAAGGAATTATTGCTTTTCTAGTTTCGATTTCCCGCAAAAGTCATACATTTTAATTACTGCAGATAGACAGGGAATAATTATTAGTACGCAAATAATTCTGAATTATGTCTACAGCAGAAATTCCGCACGTTAGTACCCATCAAAGTATTTTACAAGTCATTATGTTGTCGTATCTGCAGCAGGAAAATTAACGATAAATTGTAAAACATATTTGTCAACTGAGATGGATTTATCAAAGACAGAGGAGCGTAGCGAAAAAAATATTAGAAGTAATTAAGGTTCCACTTTACCAACGCCCAAGCTATGTAGGACAGTTGCTAGCAGTACGGTAAGAAATGATAGTTTATCTTTTTTAATAAATTGAATATTTCAAATTGATTCATAATGCAGGTCTTGATAAAGTGGGTAGATTGGTATGAACACGTGCCGATAGGGAAAAAGGCTCAACAAATGAACCGTCAAATCATTTCCAAATGAGAATGAGCATGGAGCAGAAATGCAGATAAAGATCTGTTTCAGTCATGGAATAGAGTATTTCAAAATGAATGCACTCTAAGCAATCATCAACGAAGAAAGTATATTCCCAACAACATGAAGAATTATTTGCCCAAGAAAGTAACCATGGCATACCTTAAAAATTCTTGATCGTACAGAAGTTGTTGGGGTTCCTTGCGATTCGCGAAATGAAGATATCAGAGCTTCTCAACTATAACGGATGTTATCGCCCCTTCAACTCGTAATCTGGCTACTATGTAACCGCGCTTTAATGCCATGACCAAACATGAGTTTGCACAGACCTTTTGGCCTTGTTTTTGAATACACTGATGAAACCGTTGAATTTCTCCGTGGTGGTGTACCTGGTACTAGCGAGAAAATACCGCTAAAGTATCCGCTCAAGTATTACTGCTAAAGTATGCAGTATTTGATAATTTTCACGCGTTAGCGAATCCTATCAGACAAGATATTATCCGGGGGGGGGCCGAAAATCGACGTTTTTGTGTTTTTTTGACCATAGAATTTGAATTTCTCACGACCTATGAGGTTTCATGACCTCTACATAGGCGCAAATCTTCATCGCATCAAGGAGCATCGATTCCCCCCTGTTTAAGAAATTTTCAAAACTTCAACTTCAAGTTGAAGTTTGCAATGAAAAAACTAACTGTCTATACAAAACATTCTCCTAGCCATATAGAGAATTGTGATAAAAGGGTTTTACGTAACTCGTTAAATTGAAAATGTTCTCGCCATTTGTAATCATTGCCGTTTTTTGACTTTAGTGACGTTTTCGCAGGAATGTGCCTTTTCGTATCCTTACTTCCTTGGCATACCCAAGAGATGCTAAAGTGAAACTTAATTTAAACATTTCGCTAAAGTAAAAATTTAATTCCAGAGTTTTGCTCAATACCTTCCTGAAGTGTAACTTTAATTTTTTCAGCTTTACTAATGTCTACGGAAATACCACACTAAATTGTAAAATACTACATCATCCGTAGTGAGATGCGACTTTGGCAATACGAAATTTTTGCTTTAGTACCACTTTACTGCTTTCGAAAAACTTTAACGGGTATTAAAACCTGCAATTCGGTGCACGGATGATGCATTCAAAAAACGGGATCGGCAAAACAAAACACATTCAAAAAAACGTGATGAACGTGTTTACAGTTATTTAACGGTGTTAATAAATAAGTAGAAACTCCTTAAAGTAGATTAAGTTCTTAAATTTCTGTTTGCCGAAAGTCAAATAGCTGATAATGAAGTCATGTTAGATGTTGATAAGAAATCACACAGAACGGAAGACGTCATAAAAACCACCCTCAATGAGCCAAGAGGGGCAAGTCCGCTTACCGCGTGGAGGGAACCGACGAGCGAATGCACTCGGATACAACATACTATTCACACATGGGCGGGTTACAGGAACTCGCACAACGAAAATGTATGGGTAAACGCAGAAAGAACGGACGCCAGAGGGGGGGCTGTCTCCTGCCAAACTGGGATAAGCAGGGCTCTATACGTGGAGAGCCACCTGCGACGCGGAAGGGTTTGAGCTGAGGACTTACGAAAAGGACGAAGTTGGGTGGGGCAACGGTGCTGTGCAGAGGGAAGAGGGCTTGCTCGAGGAACTGGCCAGGCAAGTCGCCCCGCAACCACGCGCAACAAGTCGGTCGGCAGCTGCAATTCCCTTTGAGAGGGGATTGTCGGCATTCGTGTAGGACGGGGTCTAGGGGATAGAGTCATTATTGTTATTATTCACTTTGGCGAGGAAGGCGGGGATACGACCAATTATCCGCCTGTTCGCAACTAGTTTGAAGACCGGGCTGCAAACAGTTGCACGCGGTTGTCGCTATCAGAAACAACGTTGTACTTGCAATCAGAAATAAAATGTTATCTCTGAGGCAAACCATAATGATATTGTGGAAACACACGAAGTCCTAGCGATTCTTCTGCATATGGAGTACAAGAATAGCCCTAAAAATAATCATGATTCTCAACATCATGATCTAAAACAAATGGGCCTTACAGGTGCAGGCGAAGTCCACCATCTGGAATCGATCCCGTCGAGGGCGTGGCATATTGCGCTGAGGAGTTCTACCGAATTGCTGGTTGCGGCAAAGGTGCCCACTCAGTTGCGGCTCCTCGCGGTTGTCACTACAGGCCCCCAAAGCGCTTCGGTATCCGCTCAATCAGGGCAGGTGATGTGCACTCCCCAATCAGCTGGACCTCTTAGTAAGGCAGAGCCGTCTGTGAAGAGGAACGCGACGGGGTCTTTGAAGAGGGCATTGCCCGGCCCCGATGTCATATTGAGATGCCGTCATCAGCTTTCTGACGGGAGATGGATCTCTTGAAGTCAGTGTGAATGCCGACAGTCAGGGAATGCGCCTCCTTCCAAGACGTGTAGATGCCACGGAGATGGCCGAGCCGGACAGGATAAAAAAACGGGGGGCATACCACGGAACAGAGACGAGGCTTATAGCAGCGTTTCTGAAGAATCCGGAGGATGGAGGGGTCAGATTCAGGGGTGGTGGCAAGGGCACAGAGGTAGAGTGCTCGCTGTCTTGCGGCCCAGATATTATCGATCCTGTTGACAAAATGCTTGCTCAGGGAGAGAAGTCATCGCTCGTTCAGCGCTGGCACTGTGTAAGTAGGCTGGAGTACCTGGTCGAGCTGCGTGATCTGAGAAGTTTACCTGTGAGGTTGCCAAGACAGATCCTATGTCCATCTTCCGAAGCGAGTAGTTGCAGCAGAGCAGGGAGCAGGCAACGGTCGAGTTCAATTGGTAGTGGAAGCAGGCCGAGACAATTATCAGAATCCCGCCGGGCTTGCGCTGGAAGGGGATGTGGGCAGGATCGAAAGTTACGATCATATGTGTCATCCGTCGAGGTGGAGTCCGACGCGCAGAGTTGGCAGCGGAGCGAGGAGGGTCCTAAGGTCGCGAAACTTGCTTCGTATAATTGAGCAAGGCTAGATTTCCGAGCTAGAAATCTAGAAACAAAGGATTTACTCTAACACCATATCCTATTGCAACTTGTTGCTATCTCAAAATTACTAGCAAAGGAAAGATCTTTCGTTTGGTGTACAAAGTAACCTAGCGAATTCTATAGCCAGATAAAACAGAAGGAGTCATCGGCATGATCATTCAACTCGCGGTACACTCTTTGAAAGCAAACTTGTCAAAGAGAGACTAAATACTTTCTCCGTGCGGCGAAGGAACTATGTAATGGCTAATAAACATAACGATAAAATGGACAAGATTAGTTATCAGCACACTAGGTTGAAGAAACAAGTAATCCTGTGTATGCAGGGACGATTGAACTACTTTGACACGGGCACTTAGGAAGACAGCACACAGGACCCTCACCACCATATATCACAGATGCGGCCCTTCCGTCGATCCCTCCGAACTCTCTAACTGCTCGAATCGCGCCCTGGCGGCTCTGAGAATGCTGTCCTTGTAGACGCGTCCCTCACCGTACTCTACAGGAGGGATCGCTGAACGTTTCACACCAATCCCGAGCTTATCCGAGTCCTTCTGAGCCCCGGTGACGCCCACGGGATCCTTAACTCCTGAACCATCCTTGCCTAACCCTTTCCCTTCCTCCCAGCCGAACCGCCTGAGCAACTGATTGCCCGGATTCGAAAGGTCCGCCGAGACAGATGGAGCTTCGGCAGAGGATGCACCCGACGGCCTGGACGAGCTCAGCAAATAATCCGGGCTCAGCTCGGATACCAGCCCATGAGATCTGGGCTCGTGCTCTGACCGATCGCGGCTTCTCGACCTCTTCCTCGCGGTTGATATGGGCTCGGTGGACAACCCAAAGGCCGCCCTTCTCTCCGAGGCGCGGTCCCGGTACGCAATCGTAGAGGTCGACCCGCCTCCAGACTTCCCGCGTTCCTTCGCCAAGTTTTCAGCATGCATCTTGCTCTCCTTTTCGTGCCTTGTGAGCAAATCCTTAGAAGGAAACTGACGCCGACACAGTAAGCAAGCAATCGTTCCGAGCTTCGCCGCAGCATTCCTCCCAGAGTCCCTCTCGTCTTTCCCTGTCTGCACGGGGAAGTCCTGAACATTTCCATCCTGCTTCTGGGTCTCCCGCACATCCTTTACTGGGACAGAGTTCGCCGAGC
>VKHC01000594.1:0-10757 GCA_015143735.1 Synura sp. LO234KE | reverse complement strand
AAAATCCTCCCGTCGATTACGGATAGCTCCCGGTGGCGGAGATACACCACCTACTGAGCAGTCGAGCAGTGTAGGAATAGGGTAGTGGTAGTGCGCACCACACAGCGTACGTAAATAGTCAGCGCACAAAATAACCAGTAGTACATTATGCAGCCGCTATGCTGCAACAGTGGAGGAGGGAGTCCGGTGCGGTGGGGAGTGCCGGAAGAGAGGACAAGTGTGACGCGAGGGTCCGAAGATGGCCAGGAACCAAGAGGCGTGGTCGATAGGGCCGTGATACAGTTGCGGGGGGAGGCGGACGAGACAATTGTGCGGGGAAGTGGAGGTGTTACCGCTTGGGGTAGAGTTTAGTGACGGTGCAGGACGTCGACCGTGTACCCGCGAGGGGTGAGATACAGGGAGACGGACGATCTTGGTAATCCGATTGGAGAAAAGCTGGTCCGGCGCTATGAGATGCCAGGCTTGTCCGGAAAGAAGTGGTCTGAACTCGTCGACTGGGAGGGGTACCTTGAGGAACACCTCCTGGATAAACTGTGGTAGATCGAGAAGACGCCAGGTCTAGTGGTCTCCTTTCCACGTGACCATGTCTTCATACGTAAGCAGGTGCCGGTCTCGTAGGTAGGCGCTCTGAGCTTTGGTCCCGTTGGGATTAGATCTGAAGCATCCAACTAAGGAATCAGAGAGCTGGGGCGGTGACGCGCGACTGTGAGCGTGGAGAGGTTTGGTAGGACAGGCTTGGCTCTTCACGCCGTAGGACAGATGGCTCGAGATCCAGAACCCCGGACGGACACATTGCGGAGTGAGAGCGTTGAAGGGGTGGTGGTGAGGGCTTCTGTGGCCTCGGGCGCATAATCCCTCGACTGCCAGGCGGGTCCATTGGTCACCACCCGAGAGGATGCGACGCATGCAGTTAAGTTTGCGCTGTTGAACCATCGAGGAGATAACCCAGAGCGACCGCCTTCACGGAGCGGCTGAAACAGATTTTCCGTTTGGGAGGTTTTGAGGTTCTTAGTCCTGCGTCGGATCTCGGCCGCAAAGACTGAATCTACATGTCTTTGCACTCTTTAAGAGACCACGAGGAGAGGACCCTGACTTACGCTCCTCGAGCATATAGGCACTTAGCCATCACCAGATTGATGGCTCGTGGAGACGCTCGCTTGAGGAACAGGGCACGGATGGTAATTATGAGATTCTGTTTCATGAGCTGGAGGGAGGTGGAATCGTTGGGGTTGATTGGGTAAAGTACGCCCAGGCTTTTGAAGGTGCCCTGTTTGTGAATTAGGACATCTTTAGGGTACCCATCCCACTGTGTGTATCTGAAGAAATTCCGTGTCGTCTGGCAGTTGCGAGAGGCCTCCGTAGTGTAGAGCCCGGAGTTTCGGTATGGTAATCGTGAGGTTAAAGACCATAGCGAAGACCGAAACAAGGTCTGTGTGCTGCAAGCCAAGGAGGGTAGAGGCAAAAGACTGCAGATCGTCGGCGTAGCAGATGGCAGCTCTCTGGCCGGGTAGCCATCCGGCCGGTGAAGGTGCAAGTAATCCGGGGAGGGGTGTTGACGGTCGAGTACCGTGAGGAGGACATCAAAAACTGCTTACCAGGTAAAGGGGCTGTGAATATCGCCTCGCCCGGTGCCCCTTTCCGAATTGAATGAGAGCTCTCTTAGCCCCTCCAGACCCTCAACATCTCATTTAGCTAGCGCGTGGGGGCCCGAACAATGGTATACCCGTTGGCGTCTAGGTCGACTAGCCACTGAGCGATTTCGGCAGGGAGCTCGAGGCGCTGTCAGCAGAGAACTATCAGCGGCTTGGAGATGGAGTCAAAGGCCTCACTCATATCCCAGGAGCAGCAGTAGAGAGGCCTGCGAGCATCCCACGCAGTTTCAAAGGTGTTGAGAAATTGGAGATTGGCCGTATCGGTACCGTGATGCAGGAGGTAGCCATGTTCGGCGAGCGATAGCGAAGAGTGACGTTAAAGCGACGATGAAGTCACTTCATCCACGAGGAGACCCGTCCACAACTTGCGCAACACTTCCACTAGCATAATGGGGCGGATGTCTGGAATACGCTTGTGGAGGACTTGATAGAAACGGGGACTAACCACGTCCATTTCCAGGATTCTGGGATAGAACGATCGTGCCACATCTTCGCGAGGCATTCATACGCTTCCGAAACCATTTCTGGCTTCCAGTGCTGGGGATGCTTGTATTGAAGTCCGGAAGGACCGCCAGAAGAGTTACCTAGTTTTGACATCACAATCACAGCAAACTTCTCAAAGGACGGGGCAGCGTGCAGTAGGGGGTACAAATCGGCATGGACAGCTGCTCTGGAGGGCGAGTGATTCAACGCAGACCGCAGGGCGAGGAGTCGATCATTATCCTCTACACAGGGAATGTTGAGGTAGCGTGGCGGCGTCGAAATTCCGCATAGCTCATTTGTTGAAGGTCTTTCCAGAGAATGGGGCCATCGTGGAGGCCGGCCGACGGGGTGCATTGGGCTCGGTAGTGGCTCAGGAACATGTTGGTGACGTAGTCGCGCAGCGCTGCAGGCGATTGGGGGGTCGTATCCGTCCCGAAGTCGTAGTACTGCAGGTCGCCCCCTCCGGAAGTTGATTGAGTAATGATAGAAAACTCCCATGCATATGTCCCGCAGCCAAATGTCCTCGCGGGCCGCAATGTGAGTGGATGAACAAACCGCGTACTCTTTTCGTTTCACGCGATTGAAATTGGAAATAGCAGCGAGCCGGAGAGCTTTAAGGTCTGCGGGGTTCTGCGTGCGCCATTCAGAGGGGGAGAGCCCAGTGCCCCAGACCTCAGAAGGGACTCCAGTGGGAAATTTGAGGGTGGGGACCGCCCATTCCCATTCACAAACCACTTCGGCAATTCTGAGTGATATATTGCGCGAGGACTCCCAGCGTCGGAGGCGATGCGGAAGAGGGAGAACTCCGAGGTGCCGTTGAAGGCTGAGCATGGCAAGTAGTTGGGCTTGTAGTGCTCTCTACGTGGGGCTCCAGTGGTCTTTAAAGCGGTTCCGCCTTTTCCATCGCTTGCGCTCCGGGGCGGCGTCCAAGGTGATGTGGGTAAGATGCTCAAGTTGGGCAGCCGCGGTCGCAGAAAACTCCGGACGGCTCAAGAGGGGTCTCCATGTAGCATTATGTTGTTCCTTGAACTCCTAAAGCTGGGGAGCAGATGGGGCAAATCGTTTGATATGAAGTTGTTCCAGTGAGCCAAACTCCTTGTTGAATCGGGGAACGGAGTGGAGGTGATCATGTGGTAGATATCCCGGCTTCTATTAGTATAATATGATGCAATTAATAGGGACTTGACAAACCCCTGGTGTAGAGACTCAATTATGTAATACTCTGAATAGTGGTGATGGCAACGAGGCCTTGATGTATAAAGATCCAACCAGTATATTTGATAATAATAGATTGGATATTGATGATAATGATACCTTGCGAGGTGATAAATCCATATGTAAGGGTATTGATCGCCTGAGTAGCAGAAAACTCATGAAGGATGATGTAGCCTATAATGTTGGCAATTTGAGAGAGTCTATTTTGAAAACACCTAGTACGGAAGGAGAATACCCGCCTAACACCTCTGATGCATATTCAATGAAGCATCTTTTAAATACCGTCCACCGTGATAACGAAACCGGTCTAATATACAGAGTTATCGATATATTTGATGATAGACAATTGAGATTAGCCAAATGCCGACGTGAAACGATATTACCTGATGGCGATCTGTCTATACTGTATCCATTGACGAGGTCAATGTGACTGATATCCCTAAGTACGAGAGACTGAGTAATAATGAATATCATGAACTGCATAAACGCGGTGGTTGTATCATAGAGAAGGGAGAGTAAAGGATGATGAGACCGTATTATTGAACGAGTCACTCAATATCCTAAAAGGAAACTGTGATCTAAGTGGTGATTTTCTGTCTTTTAGTGGGGAAGAGCGTCGCGGAAGTAAATCTTCCAAAGATACACAAGCAAGCGATGCTTTCGGCAGACGCAGAGAAATGGAAGAAAGCGGGAGGAGGAACTTAGAAGTATGAAGGTAAACAACGTTTTGAAACCTTCGAAGTTGATAGAGGGTGTAGTACCACTGACGACAAAGTGGGTATACACTGTAAAGACTGATGGTAGTGTAATATTTTGAAGTATACAACAAGACTTGTTGCGAGGGGATACTTGCATGTGTTGCGTATTGACTATGGTGAAACATTCTGCCCTGTGACATGTCTTGAGACTGTTCATTTAGCGCCGGTCATTTATGCACAGTTTTGTTTACGTATATATCAAATGGATGTTGAAACTTGAAGTGATCGAGTATATATTACCACCTTACGGTGTTGCACTTGATGTCAGTACAGGGGTGAATTAGATTCGCTGGGTTCTTAGCACCATGAGAGGAATGTTTATTAAGAGTTAGAAAGATCTCATACGTAGTCAATCCAATCATGAACAGACCAAACCTTCATAATTCAAGTCAAACATCATAGCGATGCAGAAAATCAAGTAGTTAATTATGGAACAAGAAGACAGAAGGGGGTAATCAGAGTTCCATAAAAACTAGCTCCCATGAACAATGTTGCAAGTCCCGTAGCACCGAGTGGGAGCAAGGGGAGGGGGCCAGTACCCACTGCTGGTGGGCTAACAAGTCCTCCCCTACAGAAATGTTAGTATACTACAATGTCACCCGCCTCAAATTCGAGCAAGCAGAATGCAAGCAGAACAGACCACATGCAAGACGGAGCAGGAAAAACCAGTGGGCAGACAGGCCCGGTTAACCATCGTTCAACTACACTAAAGTCTTGGGAACGCCCGAAGAACGCCAAGCGAAAAATCCTCAGGCGACGTCCGCGACGGAGAGGAGAGCTGGTCCAGGCTGACAAACCTATAGGCGCGGTCTGTGGTGGAGAGGCCTCCATACGAGCCGGAGGGACTGCGACTAAAACTCTGTTCACAGGAGGATGGAGCGTCTCCGAGGTACACCAAAGCTGCTCACTGAGGGAGATCGTTGGGGTCTTCCCAAAGAGTGTCGGAGACAGACGAAGCGGTAAGGCGATCCCCGGATCGGAGCAAGTAGCGACCGACTCAAAAGCCGCTTGCCACGTCAGGCCTACGCGAGCGATCACTTCGTTTCACAGCGAATCAACGAAATTGTCAAGAACCCCTGTACTAATAATACGACACTCCAATTAATCGATGAGAGCTCGAGTCCAAAAAACCTAGAAAATTCACAAACGCAGCTCCAGGGGAGAAGCAAATCGGTAGCAGACGGAGAAAAAATAGTTGGAGAGCTTCAGATGAAAAGAAGACGCGAGACGTAACCAAGAGCGAAGGTAGAAAGGCTTGGCGGGAGTGGTCAAGGAGAGCTATGGGGCAGATGCGGACTTCCAGAGTAAAGGTTTCTGTTGCGGCCAAGTCGGGATAATTCTTGAGAACTTCTGAAGAAGCAGAAAACTGAATGATAATGCTACATAACCAGGAAGCGAATCTGTCCCTGGATGTATCTCCAATATCATAGGAGTGTTGGAAGAGTCCGTAGGAGCAGATATTGTGGGCGAGCTGAGAATTTGGAGTTCTTCATAAAAATAATTATTTCCCGAAAATTGTGATAGTTTGTCCCGATCTGGGTTAATCTGGCTCATGATAACAGCAGAAGATTTCCCAATTCAGGCCAGAAACGGACTTCTAAAGCCCTGAAAAAATTGGTTCTGCAGGCTGAACTACTAATTTTTTCGTTCAGCAACTTAGGAGACACGGACGAATCCATAAGTTTGAGGACCTGAATAACGGTGATCTAGGACCTTTTCAGCAAATTCTGAAGCAGAACCACTCAGAGCGGGAAAAGATAAAACTAAAATATTCTTTGTAAGCCGAAACACAAAACACGTTTTAAAAACTAAACACCATAGCGATCGTATCTTTCACGATTAAATCAAATAAGCGTCGGTAATATGAATTCTTTCATTAATCCATTGAATCATAAATAAGTATCAAGTTATCCTCTTCACTTCATAATCGTCGATATTCACCAATGAGACGATGTTGAATATTTAGACATCAATGATTCTCATGAAACTTCCGTTAAAATGTACACCCTAAAATGTTCGTAAATAATCAAGCGTTTAAGATCATGTGCCGTCTCTTATAGAGCAACTAGAGCAAGACAAGATTAGAGCACCAAAGATGAGGTTTACCCTTACACGCGCCCCCCTTAAGCTAGGCATGGTCTTGTTGCCACCATCACTCAAGGTACCACTCATCAATCACTAGTCGCTAGGATTCTGCCAAGGCCACGCATCAAAATATTGTCAACTTGGTTTGATTGTATGCGAGTTACCCATACAATCACACACTACGCACCAGGTCTAATCTTACATCAAATGATCAATCAGAAATAGTTCCATAGAGCTAGACATCTAGCATACAGGCTCATCAATACTCGAGCGTACAATATGTAACAGCCCGGGAGTATGTTCAGGAAACATCTTTCAGGGACGAGTGAACAATCATGGAAAGTCACTCCCACATTGACGATAAAGCACATTGTGCTGAAGTTCTCAGGAAACACACACCATGATAACCGAATAAACAAACCAAAAACAGTCCCGTTCGTAAATCAAACATTCGCGTTCGATAAAACATTCGTAATAAATTGTAAAAAAATCACCGACTCCAGTAGATCATTCAGATTTCGACATCGGCATGAACAATAATAGTCAGGCAAGTAGTCATATGCTGCCAGAATCGATCACCATAGGGAGGTTTAATCAGAAGTTCAGCGACATTCTTCAAAGCAATATTCCCTTACTGGATTTGTTCAGATGATATTTGATTTCTATACTATTCTTCGTCCTATCATGTGAAGTATTGTATTCAATCACGATTGGTTGTTCTCAAGCAAAAGAATAGGATTCAGTTTGTTGTAACCAATAGCGCGAAAAATCGTAATTAGCCAAAGAGAATGAAGACAAGCAGAACACAGAGCCATGTATTTAGATTGCATACTTGATAAGATTTCTAACTAATTGGCGGGTCACCAAGATAAAACACGTAAGCAATGACAGACTTTCGAGTATCAATATCTCTTGCATGATCAGCATCAACATATGCTTATAGCCTTCTTACGCCACGAGATAGTGTCATTAATTTGAACTTAGGATGATTAACGAGATTATCTTCAATAGAACAGGTCTCAGTTATGACAGTGTCATCAATATTCAGACTATTTCTCAACGAACGTCTATAGACAATACCATAACCGGTAGTGCCTTTCAAGGAACGTATTATCCTCACAACAGCATCCCACTGTACGGGACCAGAATGAATAGAGTATCGTGTACATGTCTGTTTGGTGTAAGGAGTATCAATTCGCGTACCAGCAACTAACCACCGTAAACACTTAATTGCAGCCTTATCGGGCACACCATTCATCCTGAAAGTCTCAGTATCAGTCTTAGGGTTCATTTCCTTACATAAGGTTACGCCACTCATAGGGGTACGGACAACGGAACCACCGTTAGGTAAAAAGCAATTGCAAATTTCCTTGACATATTTCGTCTGATTAATAGTGTTGTAGGTTCCAGCATACTCATCATAAAGAACTTCACAACCAAGTATACGATGAATACATCCCAAGTCTTTCATCTTATACTCATTACAGCGATGTTTCTTCACATCATCATTTGACTCCAAAAGACCACACATGATAAGGTCGTTCACATAAAAAGCGATAAAAAAAGAGAACCTCTGAAGACACGATAATAGAGACAAGACTCATTGACCATAGACATAAAACCCATCTGTTTCAACTTGGTGTCAATTTTCTCGTACCAGGCACGAGGTGCTTGTTTAAGCCCGTTCAAGGCCTTCTTCAGTTGAAACACATCAGAACTGACATCAAGCACAACACCATCAGGTGGCCATATTTACTCGATCTCTTCAAGATCGGCATTAAGAAAAGCATAGGTAAACATAACTGTGCAGAAATGGCCAGCACTAAACAAACAGTCTCACGACGTGTCACAGGGCAGAATGTTTCACCATTGTCAATACCCAACACATGCAAGTAACCCCTCGCAACAAGTCTTGCTTTATAATACCATCAATCTTTACAGAGTATACCCTCTTTGTTGTCAGTGGTACCACACCCTCTATCAACTTCGAAGGTTTCAAAACGTTGTTTACCTTCATACTTCTAAGTTCCTCCGCTTCCGCTTTCTTCCATTTCTCTGCGTCTGCCGAAAGCATCGCTAGCTTGTGTGTCTTTGGAAGATTTACTTCCGCGACACTCTTCCCCACTAAAAGGCAGAAAATCACCACTTAGATCACAGTTTCCTTTTAGGATATTGAGTGGCTCGTTCAATAATACGGTCTCATCATCCTTTACTCCCATCTCTATGATACAACCACCGCGTTTATGCAGTTCATTATAGTCATTATTACTCAGTCTCTCATACTTAGAGATATCGGTCACATTGACCTCGTCAATGGATACAGTATAGACAGATTGCCATCAGGTAATATCGTTTCACGTCGGCATTTGGCTAATCTCAATTGTCTATTATCAAATATATCGATAGCTCTGTATATTAGACCGGTTTCGTTATCACGGTGGACGGTATTTAAAAGATGCTTCATTGAATATGCATCAGAGGCGTTAGGCGGGTATTCTCCTTCCGTACTAGGTGTTTTCAAAATAGACTCTCTCAAATTGCCAACATTATAGGCTACATCATCCTTCATGGGTTTTCCGCTACTCAGGCGATCAATACCCTTACATGTGGATTTATCGCCTCGCAAGGTATCATTAGCATCAATATCCAATCTATTATTATCGTATATACTGGTTGGATCTTTATACATCAAGGCCTCGTTTCCATCACCACTATTCAGAGTATTACATAATTGAGAGTCTCTACACCAGGGGTTCGTCAAGTCCCTATTAATTGCATCATATTATACTAATAGAAGCCGGGATATCTACCGCATGATCACCTCCACTCCGTTCCCCGATTCAACAAGGAGTTTGGCTCAATGAAACAGCTTCATATCAAACGATTTTCTCCATCTGCTTCCCAGCTTCCGGAGTTCAAGGAACAACATAACGCTACTTGGAGACCCCTCTTGAGCCGTCCGGAGTTTTCTGCGACCGCGGCTGCTCAACTTGAGCATCTTACCCACATCACCTTGGACGTCGCCCCGGAGCGCAAGCGATGGAAAAGGCGGAACCGCTTGAAAGACCACTGGAGCCCCACCTAGGGAGCACTACAAGCCCAACTACTTGCCATTCTCAGCCTTCAGCGGCACCTCGGGGTTCTCCCTCTTCCGCATCGCCTCCGACGCTGGGAGTCTTCGCGCAATATATCACTCAGAATTGCCGAAGTGGTTGGTGAATGGGAATGGGTGGTCTCCACCCTCAAATTTCCCACTGGAGTCCCTTCTGAGGTCTGGGGCACTGGGCTCTCCCCCTCTGAATGGCGCACACAGAACCCCGCAGACCTAAAAGCTCTCCGGCTCGCTGCTATTTCCAATTTCAATTGCGTGAAACGGAAAGAGTACGCGGCTTGTTCATCCACTCACATTGCGGCCCGCGAGGACAATTTGGCTGCGGGACAATGCATGGGAGTTTTCTATGGGAGTTTTCTATCATTACTCAATCAACTTCCGGAGGGGGCGACCTGCAGTACTACGACTTCGGGACGGATACTACGTCACCAACATATTCCTGAGCCACTTCCGAGCCCAATGCACCCCGTCGGTCGGCCTCCACGATGGCCCCATTCTCTGGAAAGGCCTTCAAAAACGTTGGGAGCGAAAACGTTGGGAGTCGTCGGAACTCACGTCGGTAGCGTTGTCGCGAACGTTGGACTCCGTTTGATCGTCCTGGGGGGAACCTTGCGGGTTGGGGCAGAACAATGGATCTGGCAACTCAGAATGGGATGAGAATTGAGACGCAAACGGGATATTAAAATGATGAGAGGTATTTAGGAGACCTTCTGTGCACGGAAGTTCGACCGAGGAAACTAAGGGCGCGTCAATAGAGACCATTATACGATTTGGGTGTAATTCACAATTTGATTTTTCACGCGCGCAGGAGGCATTGTTAGGTGCTCCGCGATTAATATGACGTTCAGAGAGGACGTTGTTATCAAAGGTCGAAAAAATTTCGGTGTTATTCGACTCGTAGATCGTGAGATTTGCTTCCATGTTTTCTGCTATTTTTCTTGTTTTATGTTCAACGCCAAAAGGGGCTGAACGGGTTTGGCGATCTTGGAGGGCTATGAGCACGTTTGGAGGGTTGGACAGACCTTTTAATTTGATAATTTTGATTGCTAGAATTTGATTTAGATTCGCGATTCGGCGATTTTGATCGAGATGAGTTGTATCTCGTACGAGAGTTTACCGGTGATTGTGATCACCTGTATTCTGATGGAAAGTCTCGCTTTTGACGATAATAATCGCGTTTATATGTTTCACTTTTTGGATAGTGATTGCATTTTGTTATATTGTGTCCCGGACGACCAAAGTGTTCGCAGGTATCGGAGGTCGTGCTGCTACGATCCCGGGTGTCGGTTAGAGTCCCAGGAGTCGCTGAGGATGCAGAGTAAGTGGGATCACGCTGTCGTTGAGCGCTAGTTTCTGCATATAGTGGACCTGTTGAAGTCCCGGTGGAAGGGTTGGGGTAGTAGCCGGGAGAGTGCGAATTATGTTGAGCCAGTAGTCGAAGGTTTGATTTGG
>VKHC01000593.1:0-10761 GCA_015143735.1 Synura sp. LO234KE | reverse complement strand
ACAAAATATGAAACTTCGTGTGATCCTGCATTCCCATATATTATTTGAAATTATCTAAGTTCCAAAATGATGGAGAATGAGACAGAAATTCGTGGACAACAAGAAGCGTTCTTGGCTGATGGAGAATCAATCTGCTCTGACGATGTCTTAGGAGCTCTTCGTGATATGAGCGATGACGAAGAGCCCAATGAGAAAGTTGAGAGGGACTCACCTGTCCTTCCTAGAGGTTGCAGATCCCTGGACGATATAAAAATTAATGATAAGGAAGAGTTCGGAAACTCGACTGATTTGGATGTTCTTCTCAAAAATTTTCTGAAGCGTTTGAGTCCTAAGCGCGGAGGCAGCACTCCCACAAGATCTCATCAAACTCCGGAAGAAGGTGTAGACGATCATGATTTTGATGGCAATATTAGTGGTAATCATCGCTTCGGTGACGGGTCGTTGAACGAACCCGCTCCCACATCTCTGAGCGGCAGGAGCAGATATCTATATATCGATACCGGCCAACCCTCTACCTCAAGTAGAAGCCAAAATCAAGTCTGCTGGGAACAACCCATTCAATTCACTGCGAGTACTAGTCAAGAAGAAGATTCCAATGCTGCGGATTTCTCGCGCCAATTTTACTCCAATACTGTTCGTAACCCGTCGTCTACTTATCTCCGTCGACCAGCGTCTCCAAACACATCAGTCATTCTGGCAGAGCTCATGCTCGGTATGCTTCCCTCGGATACACCCACTAGGCGGCGAGAACGCGCTTGTCAACTGCTTCGGGAAGTGGTACAGGAAAAACAGCTTTCGCAACAAATCTCTGCTTTTCAAAATTTCAATTCGCAACAACCCTCTCCTGATCATCCTATGTTACCCTATGGTCAAGCAAACACAATCGGGATGTATCCAAATACAAGCTATCCTCCCATTGGTCCTCTCCCGGGAATACACCACGCACCGGTTACAATCCCCGTCTCGCACATACCGAACATGATTCAAGGAATGCAACCACTCTTGAGCGGCCCCCTGCCCAGTATAGCTGAGCTTACACAGCGACTCCCAGAGGATCATTATTTAGACCAATCGAGCTCCATACATGCATTAACTCCTGTCCTCCCAAAATCTACGAATACATGTGGTCAGGTAAGTGGGCGATGTGTTCGACCGAAAGCTTTATAGAAACCGTCTCTTCGGAAATTTTTTTGGATATATATATATGCATATATCTATTCCATGTCATAAATGTTTTAAGGACTTTATTTTTTTTGGTTTTGCATCACAGGTGTCGGTGTCACTGTCAGCTCCACATGCGAAGAATGGTATTCCTGTTCCTCCTCCTTCAGCGGTTACGACGGCCTTGGAACAGGCAAACACTCGTAAGCCTATCTCTACTCTCCCGATAGACTCAGGTATGTCCCCAGTCTCCTGTAACCTGACTATCCACTCTCGAAGTGCAATATGTAACAAAAGAGCTTTCCATCCGTTACGCTCTGCGTTAGCTCAAGCATCCAGAATATCCTCAGGATTGGAGAGCCAGTCGACCTCACTCAATGGGAATCTACATGTGCCCTTATCTGGGGAGTCGGATGGGATTATCGACGGATCTGAGGATGACGACCCGCTCCCCAGGAGTGCCCAACACAAACCTGACGTGTCCAGGTGGGTTACGTACGTGCAGTAGGGGAGTAAGGCGCTTGGAGGGGTGTCACTATCACAGTGGAATTGTGTTCGTAATGGTTCCTTGTTCTGTTTGCTTTTCGCAGATCGAAAAGTCGAAAGCGCCCGCTCCCTGGAGGAAGCGATGTGAACGGGGATGGGGTTGGGGGCGAGAGGAGCGATCCAGCCGGGAGGCACAGGGTGAACTCCTTAACAAATCTGGGGTCCCGTCTGCTCGAGTATTTCAGCCTTCACGCAATCCAATTGTCCTCGGAGGAGGAATACCACAAGTTATTGAGAGCGTCCCTGCTTCAATCACAGTCATACCGAGCGCTGGAGTCGGATGATACTACTCAATCAACCGACACTGCAGAGAATGGATTATCTGCTTCCCCAAGCGCACCTCTAGGGGAAGGAGGAGCGGGTAGGCGCCTGTTCACTACAGTGTCGGAGCTGTCGTGTGCACTTGGAGTGGCCATCCAACCGATCCGAGTGACTCTGAAAGTTTTCGAGGTTCTGGGAGCGGTAAGACGGTACAGCCTGCACTTGCAGATTATACCCATGTGACTGTGTTTGTTTTCTTTCTTCTTCTCCTGTTGTTGAACTGTGTGCATAGACTCGACGGGTTCTCAGTGTGGGTTCCCAAATCCACGTCTTGTGGTTTGGTATGGGCGGCATCCACCTTCTTTTACAAGACCTTCAGGTACTGGACCACGTGACTTTCTCGGCCCTCCGTATCTTGACCTTTGCGACTGTTACACACATGGTGTGGTTCGAGTAGAAGCCGGCGATGGTGAGATACGGTGGTGATCCGTCGCTGGTTCCTGTGGTGCTAGGAGTAGAGGAGAGAAACGAAGTGCGAGGTGTCCGTGACAAGGAAATAAATTGGCGGCATGACTGGGACTCGTTGAGAGACACTAGTGGTAGAAAAGGAGTCAAGGTCCGGAGCGCGGAGCTTTGTCGCGATTGCATCATGCTCTTCCTCGCAGGGGTGAGACTACAGATTGTAAAGATGATTCCTTACTCTGATCGCCCCACCCGTCCGCTTCATTAGCATAACCATCTGTCTGTGAATGAGATGGCGCATCTGCTGGGCCTCTTCGATATCGAGGGGGGGGACACGTCAGAGGCCGTTGCGGACGTAGTGAACGAAGGGGGCGAGGGCCGAGGAGGTGGTATCAATATTGAGGAAAGAGCGGCTGTGGAGTTGGGTCCGAGTGTTGTTGGCGCTCAGGTGGGCTAGGTGGTGGGCACATTGGGCGAGGCCATGTAGCTTACTGTACACTTGTGACTTGTGACGCGATGTGACGTTTGTTTCCTCAGTCTCGTCGACTCTACGACGTGGTGAACATACTGTGCAGTGCAGGTTTACTTAGTCTGACTATAAAGGTGAGTGCTGTGGCAACAACTGCTGTGCACACAACACGATAAGTCAGATAAATGTGAAATCTAATTAGGATTGTGGTCACGGAAGGCAGCGGCACTACTCTTGGAGTTACATGCAGCCGGAGCCGAAGTACAATAGTAAATAATGCGTGTTAGTTTGTGCTTGATAACATGACGAACTAGTCGTCCTATCTAATCGCCGAATAAGTTTGTAAAAATTGAGTTGAATGTAAAGCATTTATGAATTCTTGCAACGCCTCAATTTCAAGCGAATCATACACTTCATTCGGGCAAAAACATGAAAGTTTGCAAACTTGTTTTGTGTAACCGCTCTGCCAGAACATATCTAGAATTGTAGCACCATTCATCTGAGTGCGTAGTTGTGCCTAAAAAAGGCCCCTAAATTAACTTTATTGAGGCCTTCAAAAATGCAGACGACACCACTATCAGAATATTGCGATAAGCGACAGTGGTTTCTCCTATCCAAAGCGGCAGTAACTTTCGTTAAGGAGAGCGAAATGACTCCAAGAGTATTTCTTTCTACGAGGAAGGTAGTCCACCAGGCCTTCAGCCAACTCAACGCTGACAGATTAAAAAATTAAGCTTCCTGGACGACCACTACCAGACTCTAATCTCGGCCGAGCCACCAATGTTACGCAACAATGTAGGCTTAAAACACAGCACTAGAATTCAACTACAATAAATCGTAATTATTTCCAAAATTGCTTCGGCAAAAGTACTGCGGTATTAGTCCACTGGCCACCGTCTCCCTCATTACTTAGATTTCCAGTTTGAAAATAGCATTTCAGATTATTATTCCGCGACGGCATAGCACCAAAATCGAGTGCAACAATCGTGCCTCAACTCACACCAGTACTTTGGAACGCATGGAAACACAAACGATGCCTCTGATTGTTTTACTGTAGCATCCAGTGGGCAGACACTCCAGATTACGTTTGACAGATACGATAACTGGCGAGCTAATTTGATTAGATCCACGATCGATGAACAGTAGGAGGAAGCGAGGGCACTGAATTGGGACGGGGGCGACGACACGCTCCATGACATTCCACGCTCTCTCCACTCTCAGTAATAGCGCCTGCCCAGAGTGTGGGTTTATGGGCGAGGTCGATAGCACGATTCCTCAGTAGCCTTAAAAGAATGTTCAATACGATCCATTTGAGCGGAGATGAAGCAATCCTGCGGTCCCCGAAACCATCTACTGCATCTACCACAGAAGAGGCGTAGTGACGAGGAAGCAGGGCCAGCGCGAGTGAGGAGCTTCAGCAACTTCGCGATTACGTTGGTATTTCCTTGGTAGAGCTTTTCCAAACTACCTTGGCGGAGAGTGGGGAGTAAGTACTCTTGGAGCGAATATTTGGACTTCTTGGGATCAAAGAGATCACTCCTTTGGGCTTCTCTGTATCTCATCAATATATAAGGACCAGCGTAGACTTCCGGACATAGTTTTCTACGTGCAGGGCTGCTGCCACCACTGCAGCTACCATTTCCGTGTGGAGGTGACTACCCGAGCTTTGCAAGAGGTGTGTTCAAGCGAGGAGGTTCAAGTCTGCCCTACACACCTGTTGCAACAAGTCCGGCTGTTAACACGGCGGAGGGTTTCAATCTGTACGGCACCGGCAAGGGAGCCGGCGCGTTTGACTATTGCCCATACCCCAAGTGGGACTTGCCTATATGGCTCATATCGGTGGTGTGACAGTTGTTCGCGATTATATGCACGTCAAGTTTTTGCAAAACATTGCGTCTGACTCCAGCTGGCGCGCTCAGGAGCCGGAGATAGTCGGCGAACTCTCGTTCCTAGCCCGCCCTGATTTCAGAATGCCTCTATAACCAGGGAGCCTACACGTGGATCAATGCAAAGAGCTGGATCACGAAGAATATTCAGTCCCCCCAACTTCGGAACTTGTCCAGACTGCCGGAGAAGAAGGGCAGGGCTACCGGCGACTCTCAAACATCATTCAACACCGCAAACGGACCTGCCGTTATCGAATTCTTCACTCAGACGATCACTGATCAAGGTGGGCGACTGACGCGCTCGTACGCCGGGGCATCGCCTTCCCACCAACTTCCGATGTTTGCAATCATCCCTCAACGGGCATTGGGTCTCCAGCAGTCTCATTGCCTACGGATGGAGGGGATACGAGTGTCTTACCAAACAGACATCTCAACCAATCAAGCGGGCCTGTTCTCCCCTCCGCCAGGACACACGTGATTCCATTAAAATTTGAAATGTCTTCTTCTGACGCTTCATTTTCCACGTTTACCGACCTGGTCACTTGAAACCGCTCTTCCTCCCTGAGGTCCTGGCGAGAAGTCAACGGTCCTAAAGTGCTTTAAGGGCCTCTCCGCACTCTCGCCGTACCTCTCGACACAACTGTCAAGCTTGGCGCTTCTCCGCAGAGAGCTTCCTTGTTTGCGTGGAAACAATTACAAAAATTCTATTCACCAACCCGAACCTAACTTAAACAGCGTGGGAGTCCCGCCCCATCCGTTCCATACTACTACGGGTTTTCCCCACTCAGAGCGGCCAAACATGGATTACACCGACCGACAATCGCTATCTGTTCTCCATACTGCTGACCATGCGTCGTGCAACTCGTACCTTTTTTGCAACGCTGTGAACAAGTCTTGAGCTCGTCCAAAGTCTCAGGCTGTATCAGTCGTGGGGGTTCTCAGGGCCCTGTATGGGACCATTAAGCCTCCATGGTGGACACTTCGGTTGTCAATCGCATCAATCCTACTTGACTTCTCTCGCACCCTCGTCCCAAGTACTGGCGCGATCTGGGAGGCCAGGAAGCAGGCCAAATACAGAGGAAGAGGGAGAGGAAAATTGTGGCTGACCCGATCCTCGCACTACGGGCCCTCCTGCGCGCGAACAAACGTACACTCCCCACCCGATCAAGAAACCTAAATTATTCTACGGTGTTCGGTTAGGTCACGCGTCCGGTGCCTACATCTGCATTAAAGAGGCCACCAAGCCGCACATTCTAGCATACCCATCGGTGCACCATTCGCCAGCTCAATCAATTCATTCTTAAGATTTTACACAAAAATCTTTACTTACTCCAGATGGTGAATCTCGTGCTTCAAGAAAAGCATCGTCAGAAATGCAAGTTTGCTAAACATCACCACCTTAAAGATTCTGCATCACGGTGCTTCAACGACAACAAATTAAAATATTTATCACCCATCTTAGGCTCATCTTTACTATGGCAAGAATATTAAGCAACCATATTTTCATTAATCTTTTTTGTTCAATACTTACAAGAAATTGGGCACTCCTAATCCACGTTCGTGCTGACAACAGCAGATGCGGTGCGTTTTCAAAAAAATAGTAAATGAAGTTAATATCGTGTATCACGGCATTTATAATAGTATGAGGAAAAAGTACTGGTGAAGTAAGGAGAAAGATAGGATTATCTACGGCAAACTTTTAAAATTGTAACGAATTTTATATGACGAAAGATTCTAGGTGTAAATTGTATGACGAAAGGTATATGACTTCCCTTGTGGTATTGACTTCGATTTGCAAATGCAATCGCAATATTGAATTGTTGTTCAGATCTCTAATAATTTTTGTCCCCTGTTCTTATGGGGCGACGGGCAGGTATGTGGGGCGATGGAGAGGTATATGGGGCGATGGGCAGGAATGTGGAACGGTGGAGAGGTATATGGGGCGATGGAGAGGTATATGAGGCAATAGGCAGTGCGCGGGAGAGATATGGAGGTATATGGGGCGATGGGCACATATGAGGAACGATGGGCAGGTGTGATGGGCAGGGCGCGGGCGCGATGGAGAGGTAACTGGGGCGATGGGCAGGGGCATAGGAGTCCGGATGAGTAGCAAATTATGTTTATATTCATCACATAAACTATACTAGTGCGAGGAAAAAACGTACTTAGCACTAATTTTATTTTAATTATTAACTAAGGCATATTTCTGAGATATGAGATACAGAGCAATATATCGAAGAATTTACACATCGAAAGGAAGTCGATATATAAATAAAGAGATCACCAAATGCGTACCAAAGGTTCCACTCAGCAGGCTCTCTGTGACCTACAAGAAATATTCCTGGTGTTCAATCTATCTAATAACTAAATATCCAACTACCTTGCGCATAAAAGTGTAAAATAGTTATCTGTCAAAAATAGTTAGTAAATATATGTAAAAAGTAAATGAAAATATTCCATCCAAATATCTCATAATATATGTGAGGTGTATATAAACACATAATCTAAAACAAATTCCATTTATGCTGATTGCTTCATAGAGATGAGAAAAATGCCAAAGTAGTGACTACCTTTTTTTGAAACTAATAAGGTACATTCGGAATGGCACGAAAACAGTTGATTTCAACTTCTGAATTTATTGTTTCATTACGGTTTTATTGCTTAATGCAACACGGGAAAACCATATTGAAATATTTGAATCTCGAAAGATACCATCAACGAGATTCACAGCCCCAGGGTCGCGGAAGATCAAAGGTTGCAAAGAGTATCATACGTAAAAAAGATTTCACGTTTTAAAGCAAAATTGGTGAAAGCGCGTACTCGTGAAAGTACCGAAGGCACGATCATGATAGATGAAGGTGAGGATGAGCTCAGCTCAGATAGACAGACAGACTAATTCATTATCGCGAGAGCATTATGACGAAGTAGAATTATGAGCATAATTGAGGAAAGTGCCTATCCAAACACTCAAAAAGTGTCAAACCTTGATTATGACTAACGCCAAATTATTTAACAAAGGACAACAATTTTATTGAGAGAGTGGAGGTAAATTGTTGCCAATTTGTGCCACACTAAATGCAGGAGTCGTTCGGTAACTTTCTGAACGGGTTATGAGTACTATGCCGTGTTACGCCCTTTGGCTATCAAGAACTATTTGCTGTTCTTAATAGCTGAATGGCGCAATATAGCAAAAATATGGTTGCTGCTACTGGTGTGAAATTCGTATGTCCCGCAATATCAATACTGTTTTTGGCTGAATCATCGGCGTCGACGTGTTATTGGAATATATGAAATTTTCACCATTCATCAAGTAAATTATTGAGGGGTGATACTTACTAATCGTATATATGTACAAGAGGGTTATCTCAGCAAGTAACTGTCAAATATTAACCCTCGCTTCTCCGGCTTATATTCAGAAAGTATTTTAGATATAGGAGGATACTTGCTTACTGTTATGGATACGAGGTCGACAATCGCCCCCAAGGGTTAACGGTAAATATCCTCCGGGAGCAGACTTGGTGCCAAAAGTTTGAAGTGAAGTCTTGGAGTGGGAGCCTGCGGAGTTGATACAGATAAGCATACGCATACCAGCGGAATACAAGTTGTTAAGAGGGCAGAGTAGGACGGGAGAAAATAAACGAGTTAGGTAAGTGGCTGGGTGCAAATATTGTGTTTGTGTAGAGCGAGGAGGGGCAGGAGAGAGCGCTTCCGTTGCGTGGGCAACAGCAATTGTCAGCAAGACTAGCAGTGAGTTCAGTGCGGCGGAAAGGTAGGAATACAGTATTTGTTCAACTTGCATTATCATCTATGACAGATTATAGCTGCAGCAGGTTGAGGAATGCGCTGCGCTGATCGTACTAGTCCCCAGCGCCATTCAATAACCAACTGTATGTTACGGGTCAGTATATTAAAGTAACAAGCCGTACGCTACATAACAGCTGACGTCCTATGCTTCACTCAGAATAACGCGAAGCAAGGACAGCTGCACATAAATATAGTTAAAAGTAAAAATTACTATTTTTGAATATTTCTTCTGGAGCGATGAAAATATAGCAGAGTAGAATTAAATTTACGGTAACTACCGTCATAACTATTCTACGATATAATTCAAATTTTCTCAATATATATTCTTAAAATTAACGAACTTTGTTCACAATCTAGCAGGAAAATATTGAAGGAAGAAAGATTTCGACGAAAAAATAACATATTTGTGATAACTTTAGCAAGTCTCTCTTGACGTCTAGAATATTGTGTTCCACCGTATATCTAGGCGTAACATATCAAAAAGTAAATAAGTAAGGGGACTATTACAAGTAAAACACCAGCACTATACCTCAAAATATCGATCTGTTCGACGATTTATGGCAAGCCAAAAGTGTGGTAGAAATAAAGTACAAACGTTGAGCTCATTCAATACCAATATGAGCGTTTATGATAAAATGTCAGCCCAAGCAAATACCATTTTTCTGATGCAGCCGAATGGTGCAGCTCCAAGAAGTGTTCTTGTTGGAATGACACCATCACCAGTGCTGAATAACTTAAATAACTTTATTCTCCTCGATTGACTACTGAAGAGAATAAATTTGTTTAAATTATTCCTCACTGCCGATAATATGAATCATTTTAACGCAGGAAGCCAGATTTATATCATTCTAAAAGCACCATTTCGTGCTTCTGAAGCCATCTCAATCAAACATAATAAGATTCATTATAATAAGACACCGCCTTGTTTTCAGAACTTCATCTTTAATCTGACATCAGAAACTGTACGATGGTGCTTAAACGTCGTCCTTTTCTTTTTTGAGATTAATATGGTGATAGAAAATCATCCATCTATTGCCCGTGCAGCCGCCTTAATCTCCCAAGAAAAGATTATCCTTTCTACCCACCGTGATTTTAACCGCGATTAATCTGGAAGATTCACTATAGATTTAAATGGTGCAAAAAGGTGCACCAATGCCACTGCTGAGTGACTTCCTTGCGATGGTTAAATCCCGTTGGAACAAAGCCGTCCCAGAGTTCCCCACTCGGTCACGCGGCCTGGCAGTTGTAACATGGGGAATGGTTTGATCGATTAGAGGATGCGGTTTAGTCACAATTAGTAATGGCTTCCGTCGTCTAACTTTCCTCAACATAACTGAAACCTGTGAGATTTTCGACGGGAAAAGCATTCTGCATTGATTACTTCCTAGTTTCTCAACGTAAGAAGTATGATCCCCAAGAAGCAACATCGTCGGCTGCGGTGCAGATACATCAAAATGGACTCTTCACCAACCATGATTGCTTTTATTGGTTCCAACAACGAATCACCAAATCATAGTAAGAGAAGTTTTGCCAGAGTGGAGACATCAGACTATCGGAATAAAAGAACCGGTGTATCACCGTTTCGCTCTGCCGAATCAGCATCCGGCGACGACTGCTACCTGTTGCCTAGTAATAAAGGTGCGGTACTTGATAATATTAGCTATACGATGACCCTATCAACGAGACGTCTTTCAAACTAGTCATCCCGAGACTAGAACTGCCTAGCACATATTAATAGAGTAGAGTTTACTTAAAGCGATAGCAAATGAATTAATAAGTCATCTCAACATAAGCAGATTATTCTACATAATTATGTCAAGTAGTCCTCTCCTGAAAGGAAGCATTTCAAATAGAAAGTATTTTTTTGCAAACTCCGTGCCAATTGAGCCTCGTTCGAAGATATAATTAAGTAAAATGTCGCTAGAAATTTTCTTAAGTGCGAAAGAAATTTAACCACATATTTGTGTATAAATTGCTACTAGATTTTAATATGCGTTTTCAGCACTCCGCGCAATATTCCTCCCATGCCAAAAATTTGTCGCTGCAACGACAACTATGACAGCTATCCAAGATACTCTAAATTCCATAAGTTGCCGGAAAATTGATTTCATATCATTCCTCATGTCTCGTGTATCTGCCCGTAACGCTTCGACATCTTTTTTGATATCACCA
>VKHC01000592.1:0-10775 GCA_015143735.1 Synura sp. LO234KE | reverse complement strand
AGTGCAAGGGTTGTCGGGGAGAGCAAAAGACGTGAGTTAGACAACGTGTTGGAAGGTGCACTGGATTATTCACTACTGGAAAATTCTCAGCTTTTAATTCACAGGTATAAACATATATTGCATGATAAATCGCCTAACTACGATGCACTAATTAACTACTTTTCTAGACAAGTAGCAGATAAATGGAAAAATCAAGATGGTGTCGAAGAGATGTTTTACGGCGAAGTTGTTAGCTTCAACAAGAAGGCGAAAAAGTATCTTGTAAATTTCACAACAGGGGATAAAGAGCCAGTACAGTGGGAATACAGTCCCGCCGAGCTAGTGAAAGTTATTCTTGACTTATAAGTTAACTATTAAATATCACTAATAAGAAACTGTAATGTCTTTCTAGTAACAACGTAGCTAAAAAGTAAGCTAAAATGCACATTTAGAAATCAAAATATTAGGAGATGTCAGAGATTTTGAAAGCTAATTCGTATAATAAAAATGCCTTTGCTATAAACATCATGGTTTAACGTAGATTTTTTTGATCTAACGAAGTTGAAGTTGAAGCATTCTTTTCGTGAGGTAAAAACTAATAAAACTACAGTACGTAATTTCTCACGTACCTTATATTTTAATAAGTTTACAACCTAGACAAAGATATCTACTAATGTGCTGTACACACCTGTAAAAGCATTTTTTATGAAACCTTATAGTTGAAGTTGAAGTTGAAGTTGAAGTTCACTTCAACTTCAAGATGAAGTTGAAGTTGAAGTAACACGTGTAGACACTTAAAAGCTTTTTCAATAATCAGGATGACATAAAATGACCTGAGGAACTCAAAAATGATATGTAGAAGCATGGAATCGATGTAATAATGAAGTTATATGAAAAATTCCGCTTTTCATGAGGTAAAAAACTAGTAAACCTACAGTACGCAATTTCTCACGTACCTTGAAGTTTGGTAAGTGTGCAACCGACAAAAATATTGTTCATTATACATATAAGAATCCTGCAAGAGCATTTTCCATGAAACTTTATAGTTCAAGAGATTAATGATTTTGAAAAATGTTCCAAAAAAGGACCCTATGTTCCAAAAAATTTGGCGAATGACTTAATAGAAGTTGCTGAGCACCACCAGCAATTGAAGAACTTTAATTCTGGGCTCTTTAGAAATGAAAGGATTATGCTTTATTATCAAATATTCACTTTTTCGTTATTATCATTCATCATTTAACATAAATTCACTACAAAGACCTTATATTTCCACAATATTTTATGCTGCCTCCGTCAAAGTCGCGACCTTGTACAGTCTACCGCCAAAGCGCACCATGCGCAGTTGGTTTTTGGTACCAAATTTTATTCATCGTACTTTATAAGTGCGCCACCAGCTATAGTCGGTCCTACCAAATCCTATCCATGCAAATTCCACCACTAAAGCAAGTTCACCATAAAATGTCCAGGACCTTCTTTTTTGACCACTTAAATCATTGGTCATCAACTATAGCTGGTCCATCCAAAACCCTACCAGCTATAGTCCACCGACTATTGCTGGGTATTTAGAATTGAATCTCAAGCTCTAGCTGGTCCACCCAAAGCTTCTCCAACTATAGCTTTGGATGGTAGAACTATAGTCGGTACCACTATAGCGTGGTTTTGTATTCACTGATGCTCGTCAATATCTATGCCGACCCATCTGGTCTCGGTGTAGTCTTCAAATTTTAGATACCTAGAGGGCTTTTTCGTTCCCGCTTACCAGAATCGTGCCGGAGGACATGGATGGACGCATCTGGCGGGTCCTTTTCCATCGACTAACTTCGTATCTTGAGTCCAAGTCGAAAGAGAGTCCCCTCTCTAACGTCCAGCGGACCGTTCAATTGCATGCACCGAGATATGGTGACTCCGAGTGATCCCTTTCTGTGTGTGGGCGACTCTAGTTGCTGTTGGGACGGGCGCCCGGAAGGGGAAGATTATTCGGAGCCCCTTCGTGACTAGGCCCAAGCTATTAGAAATTGCTCGCAATAATCCGATATCCCTGCAGATCCAGCAGCGTTTATATGCAGGATGACCTTCGACCTCCACAGCGGGACAGAGATTGACCACATCCTTCATACCAGCCCCTCGCTGACCCTTTCGCAATATGACACGGGTTCCTTGGCAGCGGTTTGGCTACCAATGTCCGATCACCATCCAGTGGTGGCAACTTACCGCGGCACACTTGCCCGGGGCTCTCGAAACATTTTCCTGCTCATAAACTCACGCGAGTTCTGTGCACATCAGTTGATTTTGTTCGTCTGCCAAACCACTCAAAAACTTCAAGAAGTGGAAGACTTCCTGGAGAAGTGAGAAAAGTGCGCAAGAATTACAGAGAGCACTGAAGTCCAACATACGCCGCATTTCAAGCCCGACTTGGTGCGATGATCTTACGGTACCTTGTCGGTGTCCTCCCTCTTCCCAAGCATCTCTGGTCATGTGGGGGACTCCTCAGGAGGTACATCAGGGCATTGCCGACACTGTCAATGAGTGGGAAATAGCCGTTGGATCCTCACCTTTTACGGTAGTACTCCTCCAGAGGTCTGAGATACCTGACTCAACACCCAGGAGTGGCGAACCCAGAATGTCTCCAATATTCAAAAGTCTTTGTTCTGCAGCTCTGAGTAAGTTTGAATTCGTGCGCGCGAACTTGTATGCTTGGAAGCGTAACGACCGCTCAATTCGGGTATACATATTGAAACGCGTGAGGAAAAGAAAAATTCTTCTTTTCAGCCCTTTCTCAACGAGCGCTCTGCTGACCCGCCACTGGAACAGTACAGCTTTGGTACTCTGGCTGACTTAGGGGGACATCGCTCATTGTCCTTTCGACGACTTCCGCCGGAACTGCATGGCCTTGAATATTCGTCTCCGCGTCGGAGACAGTCCGGATACCCTGAAGGTTCAATTGCAAGCGCTCCGGAAGTCTCCTCGGCGTGACCGCGTGCAAGCTGACCTCCAACAAGACTTCCGTATAGTCACTCCTCGGGTGGCCCCTCATGTTTTCAACACAACCATGTTCAGAACTGGTCTCCCGCCATATTCGCCGAAGCTTACTACTGCCTCGTTATCGTGTAAACTCAACACTACACTCCAGAGCCTTGAGGTGGAAGTGGTTTGCGCCCATCGCGAAGGGTACATGATTCAAGATACGATACCTATAACGCTCATGGAGGTATTTAACAAGTTGTGAACACTGAACTCATTATTATCAAGATAATTACGACGACCCTCCAGAAGCATGGCCTGCTCTCTCTTAACCAACGCGGATATTTCCCAAGGCGCGGCAAGGACACGGTGAATTTACATCTCCTGAACACACTGGAGACTGTGTTGGACGATTAACGCACTGTCTATGGGTGCTTTTGGGACCTGAAGAAGACGGTTGGCTCCGTCTCCAAGCACCTCATTCTTTTCTGCTAGCAACGACTTAGATTTCACCTTGAGATAGCACCGTGGCTGGTCGACCTTGACGAGAGACAGGGTACACTATCGTCCGCACCCCGTTTGCTTCGGAGCGTTTGGATTTCCAGGTATTTGAAGGTGTCAACGCTGTACAGGTCATGGAGACGTTCATAGCCTCTTTACCTTGTTGCTTTTAGCGCTTGATGTCATCTTGACAATTCTTGAGAGCGTAACGCCTTCCGAGCATTTCTCGGAAACCTTCCCGTGAATTACACAGGGTTAAGTAATCATAGTAATAACTCGAAGTAAAACATATCCGCACCCCTCAACGACTAAACTACTTCTCATGACCCAACTGGCAAGTCCCGTGACCGAGTGGGGAGCTCCGAGTGGATACACTCGGAGAAGAAATGTATTCCCCAATAAGGTCCCCAGTGCCATGACGAAGGAAAGCAGGGTCGAGGGCATGATGTTCATAACACAAAAGCTAACCTATACAGAATTATAAGTTGAGTCGCCGATAATTGGTCAACCGGAGGAGGTCGACGAGGATCCCGAGTCGTCATTATGGACGTCAAAGAGGGGCAGAGGTTCAGAAGGGCGTGCTTGACGAGGGCGGCGCCCAGCAGGGACCGCACAAGGTGCGCACTGAAGGAACCCGAGCGTCGTCAGGCCGGGAGTCGGTCCGCCATCGCATTCCTGTTGGCTTCCGGGGTGGAGACTCTCGTATGTGCGTTTAATCAGGAGTTGAACAGCAGATGATGCCGCTACTGAATGATTGGTTTGTTGCAGTGAGCCTTGATAAAATTCTCCCCCAAAAGACGCGTTGTTGGTGGGGCGAGAGGCACCCACCTATAGCTGTCGGGGTCAGGAACCGTGCCGACTGGTTCCTACAAGTAGTTAGCTATAGGTCATTAGGGTGTGCATATACCCCCACCCTACTCTGCTGCCGCAGCAGAGGAGAGAGATGCAGACCCGTCGGTATAATGAACTACATCAAGTGAAGTAAGAAGAGGTTGACTCGGTGTGAGCACTTGAACAGTTTATTCTTCGGTCTTTTGCAGCGATTCAAATCGTTTGAAATCGCTCCGAATCCCTTCGGTGCGCGGCCTCAGTTCCAGGAGGTGCACACTTCTGGGACTTGACCGAGTCAGACTTCGTAGAACACCTTTTAGGTTCTTTGATCGGACGGGGAGCAAAAGTTGGAGGACCTGAATATAACCGGGTCCGCAGAAGGATAGTTTTTTGCAGCTTCAACATATTTGGCCTGCTTTCTGACCTCTCCCAGAGCATTCAATGCGCGTCGCTAATGTCCGAGAGACATCAATCACAGGACCTCTGTTTGTTGCAGCATCGGTGCTGCATTGGGTACCAATACTATTTCCTTGTAGGCAACGGTGCGCTACACTGCTATTACATATCTCTACCTACGAATGAGTCGACTGCTCAGTAGGTTGCATATCGCTCCTGCCACCGGGAGCTATGCTCGGTACACTTCTATCTGTAGCTTACCTACTACGCTGTTGTTGGTTTCTAGCTAGTTTCAAACAGTCGCACGAGAGGGAGGTATGCTTAAATCTTTTTAGTCATGGGAGGATATGAAGGCAACGTGAGCGGGGTGCGTAGAGGAGGGAGCTGCTGAAGAGAAGGAGTTAGAATGTGCTTTGAATCGCCATTTGAGCTACTCTACGGTCAATATAGAGAAGCGGTAGACTGGAAGTCGCGAGTGCTGGTTGAGCGTACATCACGCGGATGATTTCATCAATATGATTCCATGGTTGGAAGTCGCTATATTGAGAATGACCTGACAGAATGCGAGGCGACGCGGCAACACGACGAGTTTGTTAGCCTGTCTCGACATCGCATGCCGCGAGGTAGGCGTGACCAGATCTGTTTGGAAGCTTCTTGTGGCAGATATTGAATTGCAGGAACCGTATAATGATGAGATCTATCACCTATATAAGCGGTTAATTTCCGCGCGCACTGCGCCACTGCAGAAGAGCGCGATGCCGAGTGTCTTTGAGCAATAGACATTTTTCAATGGCGAGGGTGAAGATAAACTTTCTCAGAGCGTTCTGCCGTCCAAGACGTCAAGAGAGAGGTCATTGTTTCGGTATTCGTACCGCGGGAGGACGAGGCGTAGCAGTCAGTGCCCCAGTGTGGGAGGGATTTCGCTACAAGGGTTAAGTTGCTCAGGGCAGAAATGACGGGTAAGCACACGTAACAGAGCTGCTACTATTGCGCAAAAAGGTCATCGAAAGGAGTTCAAATAACAGGGCCTGCGGTGAGATCGCGCGATTGCAACAGCCCAGAGGGGTTCGAGCTCCCTGGGCAACGCTGCGGAGGCGTTCCAGACCAAGACATGGGTTGGTGAGGCGTGTGGTTTCTTTCCCGTGGTGAACAGTCGGGGAAAATGTTGCACGAAGAGAGAGTCTTTCGAAGCTTACTGTGGGGGCGCGCAGCTCCAGGAATCGCAGGTCAGCGGGACACCCTTCATGACATTTTGGTGGGTGTCTGACGCTCAGACGACCATCACACGTCAAGAGGAGTTATTAGACGCGTCAGAGATGGTTAGAGAAAGCGTCTTCTCTGCGCTGGTGCGAGGCAGAGAGCCCCGGCATAATGTTACTTTGGTGGAGAGTACTGCCGGAGTACTAACGGAATCGAGTAAGCGGGTACAAGAAGCATCGAGTGGAGGTTACGTGCCTACGGAGCAGGGCCATAATCAAATAATGTCGTACATAGGCTGGCAGAGCGCGACTTAGACTTCGGGTAGCCCGAGCCTCAGACTTCACTTCGGGAACGCTTGAGCGGTGATCGAGCTGCGAAGCAATCAAGTACAACGACGAAAGTAGTAGACTCGCACGAACCGACCACACTTGATAGATTGGTTGTAGCGACCAGGGAGTGGACTCTGTTCCTCTCGATAGACATGGAGGTACAGTAGAGGGCGTTAATTGCATCAGAGTATTTAAACCGAGTGGTTCGGTTGGCTGCCTTTCTACATCTGACCGCCATCGTTAGTGACTGATACTGTTTTCACCTACTTCAATCTTTCTTTACACAATACTATGCTTTAAACGTTACCACAAAAGGGAGGGAAACACTTTGATCAACTTCTTATCTAGCTCCAGCCAAAACTTGAGGTTAAATTAATTGGACATCACTAGCCACCATCTAATATCGGATTTCAGCTCTCAAAATTGCCTCGCCACCTGTTATGTCTGGTCTCCAGTGCACTGTTTTCTGGGATTGGCTTTCGTACCCTCTGGTCAGAGTGTTCGGACGGAGTAATTTTTGAGGAATGGATATTTTGTGTTGGCGAGAGTGATGATTAACTATTACTTCGTCGGGATACCATCTGGCGAGTGCACTCCAGTTCTCAATCCTACTTTCATCTTTCATTTTGGCGAGATTTTAAAAGTCCAGGAACCTACCGCAGTTGTGAATTCTAGCTCCAATTCAGGGGGAAATCCTGGCTTCGACCAAGTCCAATATTTTCGTGCTGCTGACAGAGAAGATGATACTACTGACTGCGCACCACCGCCCGTCTTGGAGCAACTCTCGCGCGCATATTCAACTACAAGAAGACCTATTTACAGCGTCAATACTCCAATGTCTGGAGATCTCATCTAAAAATGGCCTTGAAACAGCTGAATAGTAATATAGTCTTCATTTGCATATATCCCCAGAAATTCACTTCCACACTACGCTATGAGACTCAGGGGTCATTAATCTTCTGGAAAAACTCCTTCACCTTCTTCCGATCCAAGACTTTGCACCACTTTGCTTCTCACAACAATACAATGGCCAACAAGATACTCCTGACACTGGCTTTTATGTTGAGAGATGCTTGCGCTGTAAATTCCTCTTCGGGTGGAGGTGACACCGCGTGACCTTTAAGACGAGTGAACTAGCGTGGAGGCCCGAGAATGTCCTAGTTCTCTTTTCAGTGCCATAAGGCAACAATCTTACCACCTATCTTCCAGACGACCTCGTCCCTCGAAGCGACATGAAAGTCAAGTCTTCAAGAAAACATTCTAGATCCAGAGAAGTTCTACCGGGAGTTATTGGGCTACTTCTCTCTTCCCCGAAAATGGAGAGAATTGAAAGTGTCTTCACAACTATAGGGGAGACAGATCCATGAAAACGGTAATCAACCCCTTCTAGGCTATAATTCTGGAGGTGGAGGAAGCCTGGCTCTCTACGGGGTCCATCTCTCACCCCCCTTCCCCCACTCGATGACTGGGCTTGCCAGTTGGTACATGGGGGGGGGGCCCTTACTTATTAGGCTTGCTGCGTGGTTTTCTGCCTCTTGTCCACTATAATAATTAAGATCATGGGCCCTACCATGACGGAAGGGGTGGTTTTTCGAGATCATTATATTGGTGGCAACATCACTAATCCGAAGGCCACCCTACTCACTCTCATAGCTCCACTGACTGTGGTTGCCCCACCAACCTTGGCGTATTCCCGGCGGGTCTATTTGACTTATCAACTCTTCAGGACACCGTAGAAATTTATCGCTCGTCCGCATACCTAACCCGCTCCTATGTCGGAATGGCTGCTCCGATCCCGTGGCTTACTGCCCCGCGGTCCCGTTTGCATGTCTACCTCGCGTTGCACACCAGAGCTGGTTTCTCTCCCCTACATAGCGCTGTCAATTATATTTTTGGATCAGCTAATGTCTTTTTTGTACACTTAGGACCATCTCTCATGGAAAGAGGAGTTCTTTCCCGAAGCGGTGAAAAATCTCTACCCCGACCATCCAACCAGAGGCCGTCCTTTCACGGGTACTCTCTGGGACCATGACGCCACGGACGATCAATCTTCCGTGTGCATCTGGTGCATCTGATTACGGCTCTTCACCCAAGGACTATTCTCCCAGCCTAGCCAGTGCCCCCTTGGGCATGTATCTAGCCCAGGCCTACGCGGTCACCGGCATCTCTCCTCCCCAACTCAGTATAGATGCGACGGCGGTCCCCTATCACTCCGAAGTTTCTCTTACGTCTGATTCCCTTTCCTTTTGCACTGTCTTTCCGTTGGACTTCTCCGAGACACATGGACTTGGCGAGTTCTCTTTACGGGCAACCCTCTCCTGGTTCCTCTCGAATCCCGAATACAGTCGTCTCGTCTTCTTCAAGCTTAACGCTCCCGCGATGCCAGGCGAGCCCTTCGAGCTAATCCACCCATTTGGGAAGAAGACACCACCCTCCAACACGTGCCTAACTTTCTCAAGGCGCTCGCAGTCTTTACGAGAAAATTCTTCACGAACGTTACTGAACTATTGGGCACAATCCGTGCAAGGGTGCCCGCACCAAGGAGAGCAGGACCCAACTCCTGCCGCGTACGCCCGTTGACCGTGCATCGGAGGACACGTATGATCACGTGTTTCGCCTGTGCCCTCATCCCCTGCTTGTTCAAGGACGACAGGCCTCGGATGCGGCTTTTTGGCACGGTACTCCCTGGACTCTGACCTTGAACAACGTTTGATCCCCCGTGTCTTGGATTTAGTTCGCTCCCCTGAGGGTCACCGACTTTGCCTCGGCAACTGGAGCACCACCCAACTCGACCGCCTCTCCTCGGCCTCACTCCCCACGGATTCCTCGGCTGCCATCGACGCGGTTCTGACCACCTTTAGTCGTCAGCTCGTCTCCCGCATCGAACGGGATCTAGGAAATGCCGACACAAGCGAAGTATTTAGAAGAAGCGGACGCTCTCCCTTCCCCTGACCTCGGCCTACTTCAGTACTTTCCGCGGAAATTCAAGCCCTATCATTCCCGCCCGGCATCGGAACCTAAACTGTTCTACGGCGTCCCGCTAGGGCACGTACCAGGTGTCTACACTTCCTGGAAGGAAGCGAAGCTCCAGATTTCTGGCGTGCCAAACGATGTCAAGCAATTTAAAACGCGAAAAGGCAGAAAGCTTCGTCCAGTCGGTGGTAACCTTGGGCCAGCCCCCTCTCTCATCTCCCGCTGCTACTCTGTTTACTGAGGGCTCGGCGCTCAAGGCGCTAGGCACCACGGGGTGGGGAAACACATTTGTTACCACTCTACCTACTCAATTGTGGATCACCGCGGTCCCGTCGTTTCTGACCCAACCAACAGGGCGTGGGTGGGCGCCTTACGGCCCACCAGCAACACGGGTGCGCTCAGCGCCTTCAACCATGCCCTACCATGAATCCTCACTTCCAGACCTCTCGGCTCCACCTCTTGCCGCAGTTTCAACATCCTTACCGATAGCGAGATATGTGTTCCTTTATTTGAGAACAATCCGGATCTTATCCGCTATAACAAGGACCTTATCCGGCGCATCCGCCGGGGATATGCCTTGGTAAAGCGCTCAGAGAATCTCTCAATTGGCTGAAACAAGGCCCACTCGACCGAGACGACGCCTGAGGCCCTCGGCAATGCTGCTGCTGACCGATTAGCTGCTAAGGGTTGCTCCGGATTGTTCCGTCAGATGACCCAGTTGCCTCATTCCCGGACTCGAGCGCCCCCTTCTTCTCCATCCTGGAGTAGCCTTGTCCGTATACCTCGTCACCGCCGCCGCTTGCGGTCGCACCGAGACCCCGTCTTTCGCCGGTATACATAGCCCATTTGTCGGCAGCGCAGCGGTCGGTTCTTTATCGGTTGCCCACTTTCTAGTACCACAGCGATCGGCGGCCCCTGTGGTCTCTGTCTCCTCCACTGCCGGCGAGAGCGGGGGACATAGTAAGTAGACACTCCGAGTGCATTCCCTCAGTCCCGGGACTTGCCACCAGTTGGTTCCTGGAGAGTAGCTAGTTTAGGTAGTGATGTGGGGTGTCTTCTCATTTTGTTGGACTGTCTTTTCTTTTCAGTCCTCACACTGCTTAAACTAACTATACGATTTTCGGGGAAATAGTAATTAAAAAAAACAATTATGTGGAAATGAATATTGAATAATTTCCGGGATCTTAACAGTGGGGCCAGCGCAGCTGCATTCTGGAGGTACTATATAGAAGAATTTCCTCGATGAACAACAATATTCTTTATCACAAATAATCTACAAACAAGATCTTCTCCTTCACAGGAATTCATTCTACAGCTCTTCCCTCATTTGAGCTATACAGGTCATGCTAAAACCAAGATATTAGATCATTATTCTTTCAACAAAGATTCCAATCATAGATGGAAGAATCGTAATAAATGAGAACATAACATAGTAGAAAATCGAAAAAACAAAAATGTCGGGAAAACAAAAACAGATTATCCTAAGAATAGTCAAAGGCCCGAAATACTTCAACCGATTGGACAGTAAGCAGAGTTATTCAATGCTTCTCTGGTCCGAATCTACGTGGTCATATTTCTAGCGACTCTGGATAATCATCGAAAGAA
>VKHC01000591.1:0-10779 GCA_015143735.1 Synura sp. LO234KE | reverse complement strand
CTCGCTAAACAACAAGCTGACGATAAACGTGGTCACGAAGTGTACATACAGCCACAACGTGATTGGAGAGGACTCTCTTATATGCACTTGATCAAGGTGAGGCGCAGTGCCACGTCATTACCTATGCTGCACGCTACCATTACCTCTGGTTTCTTTTCGACGGATTATGAATCTGTCGCTGAAATATCATCGCAATGTCCATGTTGAAATACGACAGTTGTCGCTTCATCAGACGCCATCATATTTACTCTCCGTTGTACTGTCCTTGCCCTGTGTCACAGACAGAGGGGGACTATTCGCTCAACCCGTATGCACCGGCCTCCCAAAGAAACAGAGGGGAAACGGCTATGTACGCCTTCGACCCCAACGCGCTGGATGATCCGAATATGCTACAGGTGTACATACATGTTTACACACAATGCATCTTCGTTGCAGAGAGTAGATACAGTAGATGCATATGATTACAAAGGTCCATGAGATGTGCAGGTTGGGTACGTGTATTGTGCCCTCCTCTCCGAACCCTCTACTCCTTCTAGATCGGAGCCTTCGACGAGTCGCCTATTGTTACATATATATATATATATATATATATATTCATTCAGGCCGTAGGGATTGGTTCATGTCAGGTCCTGTCCTTGTCCTTATCCTCATCCTCATCCTCAACCTTGGCTGTTCTTAGGGGCGGGAGAAAAAGATGTTTAACGACTATACAAGACTGGGTCCTGTCCTGACGTCACTCACTCTATTTGTAGATGCCGAAGAAATGCGAACGGTGAGTAGGGTACTCGAGGGATCGGACTGACGAAACGCTGCGCGATGAAGTGCCCTCCGATGATAGTGATGGTCGACACACGGTTTTGCAGCATCCACGGAGTGTTTTCTCAGAAAAAAAGGGATACACTGCTCCTCCCGCTCCTTCCTCGCGGTTACGTTCTCCTCGTTCACTGTCTGTTATGTGTGTATGTATGTATGTACTCAACCGACAGAGTCTGAACCAGCAGTTTCGAGAGCGCCACCCTCACCTCCCGCCCTCTCTCACCCTGAGCAAGGTACAGCGTGGATGCATTCGTGATTTGGACCCCTCCTTACACCTAGTGATACCCGTGTAAATACGTTTTGTGTCCGAGCATTCTCTCACACCACGTGAGATCTGCCACACCGCTCATAACAGTAGAGGATGTTTAGACCTTAGTCTGAACGGCTTTAGTTCGCCCTCCCCTTCAAGCTTCCCTGTCTATGTCTTAGCCTATGTCTGTGTCACTGACTTGTCTCAGATTCGTAATTTGAAGAAATCAGCTCTGGCAGGCTGCATGGCGCTGGGCATCGAGCTATCCACTGTAGCCTTGGCATTCATATATTTCGAGCGCCTGTGTCTCAAGGTACTTTGGGTTTAACTGGGCTGTGATCACTACTAGTACTAGCAGTCTTTATTCCATTTCCATAGCGACTACATTGAGGCTCTGTTCGCTCTTCTGTGTACCTAACCACGCTATAAAAGAACCTAAGTGGGGTACTAGTTGAAGTAGTGATGAGGTGCACAGACTATCCTTCTCTGTCTATCGACCGAAAATGGGAGGAATTACTTAAATCCGACATCACTTACAGCCCTAAGTAGGCAGATTTTTATGAACCTCAATAATGTCGTTGATGATCTCACTGCTTCTCCTTCGTAACAATCATTTTTTTCAATAAATTGTATTGGGAATAAATTACGATATTTGATGTTCAGGGCATTGTGACCAAGACCAATCGACTTCTTTCCATGGCCGTGTCACTGCTGTTGGCCTTCAAATACAACGAACCTGTGCACATGAGCGACAAAAAGAAAAGGTATCGAGGACCTAGACGCTCATTAAGTCGTATGGTTTGACAGCCTTAACTTCGCATCGCTTGTGGTAACGATCCCAAATTGAAGCAGACATTACTTTTGCACCACGTCACGTTGCGTTGCGGTTGTTCATCTCCGATTGTAATCATTCATATTGTGTTCTAATGAGGGCGTCACCAAAGGAGCCTATACTAGGGGATAGAAAGGGCCTTGTCCGATTATTTGAGTCACCATGTCTCGAGGCTGTCGGCCGTCTTCAAAGACTAACCCTCTCATACTGGATCTGATATTGATGTGGGTGGGGATTCCGGTTGGTTGTGTCCTTAGACTGGACGCATTGCTGGACCTCTTCGACCGCGAGTGGTCGCTGGCAAGGAAGGAGGTAAGGCTATCTACACAACGCGCACCTCCAGGATGGAATGGGCCCTTCACATATCAATTTATTTTGCCTTTCGTTTTTGCTTTCCTAATCCTCCGCAACAAGGCGAAAACTAGAAATCTAAAATTGTAATCTTGCCTTAATTTTATTTAATATCTAAACAAGATCTCCGCTGTTTTGCACTCTATTTGTAACAACGGTTTAGCATCACTCTAAGTTCTCCTCCATTTCTCCTCGTCCTTCTGCCCCTCCTCCAACGTTACCACTCTCACCGTTAGATATTCAAGACGGAGTTCGGTGTATTCGTACACTTGGACTTCGCGCTCCACGTACCGCACCTCCACGTCTGTATCATGTTTGACCGCGTGTTGAAAATTGCGAACAAGAATCTCAAAGGATACTTAGGCATCGCGATGTTAACAGAGTACCTACAGGTGAAGGAGAGTCGGGTCGTAACCGCTAAGATCATATACAGGGAATGGATAATGACATGAGGTCTCGAATGGATACTAATTTCAATTGGATTATTTTCTAAGTGCAGCAGTTAAGAGTGATTAGTTTGTCTGACATCGAAGTGCCCTTAACCTTTCCCCCTAAGCTTATATCTGCCTGTAATTGAAAGTTGTTGTGCTTGTAATTTTACACGGTATGTACAGAGTTTGGCGATGTTTACCGAGCGTGACCGGGACCTGGAGTACCGTCGCTGGCTGAGAGAGCGGGAAGCAGCATCCCGGGGAGACCGTCCCCCGCGTCATCCAAAGTCGAGCGGTTGGCATCAATACCCACACGTGAAGTCTGCTATCATGGCCCAACAACAGATGAAGAGGCACAATAGTAAAAAGGATGGGTTGCTGATGCTTCAGTGGCAACAACAACAACAACAACAACCGAATTCTCCGCGAAGCCGATGTTCCTCTCCGAAACCAAAAGCTAAAGATGGAACTGCTACGAAGAGAAGTCGACAATGTCTTCCCACTGGGTCTGCCGCGATGCTGATTTTGAATCGGAATAGTGGGGGAAAGATGATGGATGTGTTTGGGGTAAGAGAGGGGCAGAAGTCACTCCCTCCACGTGGCAAGGATAAAGAAAAGGGAAGAGACAGAGAAAGAAAAGGAGATCGAGAAAAAGACAGGGTCCGAGATCGAGATAGGGAGAGGGATAGGGAGAAGGAGCGAGAGAGGGAACAACGTCGTCGGAAGAAGGAAAGACGGCGGTTGAAGAAAGAGAAGAAGAGGAAGTCGAAGGCAGCCGCACGTGCTTTACGCACGAGTGTAGATGGGACTTTATAAGAGGCGGTATTGATCTCGTTCTTTCTTGGACGTTTGTTGATGTATCGTAGTAGCACTATTTCAGACTGAACTTTTCTCGAACGAGAAAGCAGATGACGTAGATGTTGCCTTCCAAACAATTCGAATGTTCTATTGGTGTTTGCATAAACTTTATGAACGGCAAGTCTTGAAGTGCAGACTTAGTAGAATTATTCCTGTACATGAACCTTTGTTGTACAATGGTTAGCTAATATTTCTTAAGGACTTATTGCAGCGACCCCGTACTTGGGGATTTCTAAGAACATGTAATACTTTTTATTCGGATTCAGCCATCATCTGCTATCCAACTATACGCCCTGCTTTCTGGAACATTTTGACCCACTGTCTTAGATATTCGGCAGTTATCAGTGAATAAAAAAGCATACAATCAAAATTCACAAGTATTATTTAGTTCCGAATTAAGAAAAATTTAAGATTAATGTTACCAGATACTATATGTTACCAACTGACCAACTGTTCCTCCTGCTGTATCTCCGCCCAACGACAAGGTCATCTTTGCTTTTGCGGTGCTTCACCGTTCCTTGTCTTTTTGTGGTTGTAACCATGATACATCTGGATGATTCTCCATATATTTTTATGGTGCAAAAAGTTGCATTGATGAATAATTTGCAAATACTAGCTACCGGCTCTAAGGTGCCGCAGGAGGGGGGGGGGCGTCATGCAGTTGGCCCTATGTGTATGCCTTATGGCAGTCGCCCTGCCTACTACTGCTGCCATTGTCAGTCACAGTCACTTGCTCCTCTGAAAGAAGCAAGAAGGTAGTGGTAGAACTAGTAGAATAAAGCGAAAGAACCCGCATGCATCCCCTTCTTTCCGCGCCTGCACCATTCTTGCTTTCAACAAGCAATACGTTCACCACTCGGCAATTCTTAGCATGAATTTTTATGTCAGCTATATCCATGCCTCAAATCTTAAACAAGAAGTTATTAGCTTACATGTTGAATGCCTACCACTTCCCCCTCGAAAACCCACCCAGCGATTCCCCGAATTATGCTGGTGGCGAAAGCACCCTCGCTGGGAACAAAGTACTAGCAAGCCTATGGTATGTAGCCTTGATCGGAACGAGCTTAATGGCACCAGTGTACTTCGGTTGGTACATTCAAAGGGGGGAGACAAGGGATGGTTCTTTACTAGTACCGCATACGCAATAGAAAATCCACCTTATCTACTATAACAAATAGAAAAACATGGTATTGCATATCTTAGCAGCATAAGGACCGCCCACCCTGGTTGTTTTCGTCATGGTTGCACTCCCGTACTACTATCGGGTCGACCCAGGACTGTAAGTGTAAATAGAAAGGCAATCACAAATAAAAATGAGGAGTGATACCAAAGCATGATTAAACCAACTTACAGCGCTCGAGAGAAAGAGTCGCCAAGGAAATTTTTCTTCCAGGCAAGTTGGTCTGGCAGTTCAAAAAGTTTAAGAATGCAGATTTAATAGGGAACAGTATGCTGCTTCGCTTGACCGGCTGTATGATTGTTTGGAAGAATACTGTTAGATGCTCTCCACCTTAAGAGATTCTCTTAATGTTTTATGTTCTGATTGTTCCTGCTACCCTTAACCTTTACCGACCATCTTAACCGGCCGCAAACTGTGCATTCATATCACTCATTCGAAGGATTTGGGACAAAGATCCTCTATTCAATGTCACCTCGGGTGTTAGAATCTCACCTGATGGTAAGTCGTAATATCTTGCATATCTCCAATGAGCTTTCCTCGATTTCTTTCATCACTATTGCTTTGCAAATTATTCAACATGAACTGTCGTGGGGTAATCCATAAACCGAAACTGAGACAAGAAGTTCATATATCTGCAAGTGCATTCATATTCACGATAAGGTGCCACAAAATTTAGAATGGTGAACAACGTAACGGAAAAGCTACAAATAAATATATAAAATAAATAATATGTACTGTCAATAACGTTATTAGAACCGACCATGATCTCAAAAAGTAAAAGAAAACCCGTGTTAAAGTTGATGGTGACTGGTACTGAGCCTGTTCAACAGCTCGAATATGTCGCCAGAGATATTTACGATTTTAATACTAATTTTATTGGCGCGATTGAAGACAATGATAAATGGCCTATTGTTGACGGGATTTTTGGGAAATCGAAAGAGGCCTATGATGGAATTACACGCCCATTTCTTAAACCTCCAGATGTATTTAAGTTGGAACCTGCTAGCAAAGATAGAGCGCTTCAAATGGACGAAAATCAGTCGAATACTGAATTACATGGGACGAATAACTCAGTTATTGAAGAGGATGAGCTGAACAAATTCATTGATCCTTTCAAAATACCTCAGTGTTGGCACATGAAAAAGGACTTTAAAGGGGAGTTGTGGTATGTAAATTCAGAGACGGGAGTCCGACGAAGGGAACCGCCACAACCGGTAAAAGTTCGTTATTATAATATTCTTTTCGCACCTTAAACGAATTTTGAAAAGGTTTGGAATGAAAAACTTCAAAAACTTGAGCGACTGAAACAAAAGTAAGCTAAAGAATCGTTTTAATCAAATAAGCACATTTTATACTTAGGTAGCTTCTCATTATGTCTAGATCTGTAAAATTCCACATTATCCCCCCCCCCTTTTCTCCAGTAGATATTATATGTTCTAATTTGCTTTGAGGCCTATGCTCTCAAGCTTTGAAGACGTAAACAACATGTGCACGTCTTATTGTGATCCTATCCCTGTACCTACTTAAGTGGGTGTGGCTAAGGCTCAAGCAGCTTAGATTATTATTTTATTTAAATTTGTGTGAATCACATACTTATTCCTTAGTTTAGCATGGAATTTGATAGCGTATGCTCTAATTGAACCACACTGGCGGAGTAGACGACGATTAAGGCATGGATGTAACAGTAACCAAGTGTGTCTGTACGATCGACCGTTTCTGCACATGTGTACCTCGAAATGTAATATTTGAATATGTTATCAATCATTTCAAAGCACTTAAACATGATAGGATTTTGCTAATAACATGCTATTACAATATGTAGACTGGTATCTCTAGGGCAAACCTTAGCGCACACCTTCCCTTATTGTTCTATACCGTTTAATGTGCGATTATTTAGAGAAGCAGTAGAGGAAGACGTCCATTTAGACTGGTCCTACGTGGAATCCGACGCGGAGAACAAAGCTCGATTGCGCGCATTCAATTTATTCGAATTGAAGCTGCAGGTAGTGAAGTCGATCATCAGAATCCTCCATGTCTGCATAGCTTCTTCCACGCTTGTATGCCGTCCACGTCACCACCTCTCGCCGCGTCGTTGTAATACAACTCCTGTTCTGTCGCGCTTGTAACGGTGTCATAGAGAGAGCTAGCACGTCGTCAGAACCGCCCTACAGACGCGGAGCAGGTGCGTCCACGTTGCTGTACTTGAGCTTGTGACCTCTCGGTCGACCTCTTCTTCCACCCCATCCCATATTAGCAAGCCTACACACCCATACATTACGATGTTTGATTGCCAGTTACCTACTCGTAGGAGATCAAATATCCCTTGTATGCGACTGGCGCGCCTTCCCAGTTGTTACCGACGAGACAAGTTCATGTCGTGTAGTTTATTGAGAACTGAATCTTACGCCAATAGAATAGGAAGTATAGTAAGAGTGCCGGGGGGGTGTCGAGTTGGTGAGGAGGAGGCGTGTCTACAGGCCTATCCTCTACACCGTTGGTAGTGCACGTCTGAACACCTCCGCAACCGATGTATAGACTGCCATAGTCCTGAGATAGAACATCATTCGGATTGAATGAAATGCGTGGAGTAATCTAGGGCAAGAATACACACGTACTCTGGCCTCATAAAATATTGACTCCTAAGGACACATTTCTGTATTCTACTGTTTACATGTACCGATATTCTCATATTGAGCAATCAGGTTAGATGCATGTCTTTACGGTTCCTACGCGCTATGTGCTTTTTCATGTACGACGGATATGCGCGTGTAGGTTGAAGATGCGTTGTCAGACTTGGTGGACGAAGTATGCGCTCTGGAGGCTCATCGGCAGAAGGTGGAGAGAGCCAAGGAGCGCGCTCGAGTGAGACGTGTGTGGCACCCAGCCGTGAAGTACGTTTAGATGTAAACAGTATGTATGGTTACTGTAGGTGTAGATGTGCACACTATATGTGGTTACTGTGGGTGTAGATGTACACTTTGTGTATGAGTTGCTGTAGGCGCTAGTTATAGACATAATGTATGGTTATTGTAGTTGCCGTACTAGTGAATGCACCAAAGGGATTACGTTGTGCCTGTAGAATAGATGAGTGCGGACTGCCTTTCATTCTGATTACTAGTACACGCGAATACACGCGTCCCAACAGGGACAATCAGTTTCCCCACTTCTTGTTTGAAACCTGTTTGCGGCCGCTGCAATTTCAATGTAATTGCACTCTTCCATATATGTAACGTTAGTGTAACGTCCTTAAATATTGCTGACCATCACCGATGCCGAAGTATATGAATAAAGAAGGCTCATCTTCCCTAGTCAAATCTGTTGATTTATGAATCGCATTATGTGTCCTACTTTCCTACTAATAACGCCTTGCCATCGTTAGGGGTTGGGATATGGTTCGAATCGAAGCCCATGAAACACAGATTGCAGTGACATCTGCCACCACGTCATCTGTGATTGATAACCGCTCGATGATGTCGAGTGAGGAGAAGGCGCTCGGGGCGCTACTGACGGATGCGGAGTACGTACCACTGTACATCACACAAAACAACGCGGCGTTGCCACTGCGAGAAATCATGGTCGAGAATGTAGGGTTAGTTGGAGGGACTTACATTAGTCTTGGCACTGCAATGGATACCTCGGATGGGGGGGCTGGCGGAGCGGAGGGCGTTGGTGTGAGCATAGTGCGAAGAAAACTACGAAAGGTCACCAAACGTGCAATAGCCCGAGACGGGAATAAATCTCGAGCTAGTACGAAGGAACAAACTCGTCCGTCTTTTATCGAGACTGTGCTTTCGGCCCGCCTATCATTGCCGCCCTCCTATGCCCTTCCCATGCCCCGAATGACAAAGCGCTTGGCTAACAGTAGAGCCGTTGTTGCGACGTCGGCCCTGGTGTCACGAGGCATGCAAGGGGTTAGGGAGCTGTTAGCTAGAAGGAGAGAAAGATTGGAGGAGAAAAAGAAGGTACAGCGTGAGTTGGCCGAGTTGGAAGCCCAGGTCAAGGATTATGAGGCGAAAGAAAATGGCAATGTCGTTCAGCCAACCTCCCGACCGCTCACGGTCCAATTTGCGAAGATCCGAGCGGCCACGGATAAATTGAAGGAACTGATGACTACCCACTCCAAACCCACAACGGCAATTGCTGATGAGGACGAGAATGCACCGAAGCTTCTAGATGCTGTGCAGATCTCCTTCATGTTGCTGGTAGTGCCGCCGCCGATGTTTGTACGTCGGCCTCCTCCCGAGCCTCCGGCGATTAAATTGGGAAATGCAGTGGTCATTCCTCTTCCGACAGCCTTCTCGCGCGCGCCTACAGGGCACGATGCTCTTGTGATTGGTGACAGTGACCCTGACACAGCGGGCAATCGAGCGGGTGGAATGTTACGCTTGGGCCATGTCATGGGCACCGAACAGAAATCAACTCCGAATTATCTTCAACATCAACGGGATCGAGTCGCATTAGCCAAGCTCGCGATCCGTCCTCACTCTCCTCGCAATAAGGATGGGGATGCGAAAGCGAAGAAAGTAACGGATGCATCGCATCCCGTTGACTCGTCACCAGCTGTAAGTGCGATAATTAAAGGAAGGAATGTGTTTGGAACCATAACTGTCTCCTTCCGTTGTTCTCTAGTGTAAAGTGAGGGAAGGAGTTTAAGTGCGCGTGCTGACATATTCAAATATCGATTGCTTTTGACCCAATAAAATCATTTTTACGGGTGATTACTCGTTCCTATCGAAGTCGTAACGCCACCCATCATGCCATATGTCACTCCACTTGTCATGCCATAGTTCACGCAACCCATCACTAATATATAATATATTTTCTGCATCAAAAGGGTTTGCTAGTGATGGTCGATTGTTCTTTCCGACAATATTATTATTCACTCGCGTGATATAGTATATTTCTAAAACTGGTAATTGCACTAGTTCACCATTTAAATACTCGCGTTTTCAATATTATCACCCCTGGACTTCCCCCTTCTAATCTTACATTCCATTTCGTTCTATACTTGATAACAGATGTCTGCAGTGGCCAAGGTGGGCCGCGGCGAGAGAAATATGGACACAGCTACAAAATTGATCTTCGACTGCTCTGAGCGGAAAAGCTTTGAGCACACGTTTCTAAAGGAATTGTCTTATAGCTGTGGTGTACCTCCAGGATTGATGATCATTGATGAGGTAAAGGAGCGCTGAAATTCCGGTGCATCACTACAAATGCATATCGATTATGCTGATAGGAAACATGAATGTTCGCACACAACGCTTTCTTTCTTCACATCTTCATGTTTAAGTCTTCTCAGCATTAGCGACCTATTTATTATGGATAACTATTCTCCCCGGACTTCCTCTTTTGCTTCGTTTTTCGTGATTGTCCAAGCGTCCATCGTAATCACGATTCTACTATTGCTTTCCTAATATTTTGACGGCAGGTTCAAATGCTAGAGCATCACGGAGAAGAGTTGAAGGTGATGTTGAAGCGTAAACTGCATGATATTGAGAAAGAGCGGCGACGAATGAAGGTGCGTGCACTAGTGTGACTACTCCTATCTATAGACTAGTGCTAATTACATTTGATTGTGAAGGATATACAGTGAACTGAACGGTGAACATAGCGAAATTACGCAGAACGCCTTATCATGCCTATCAACGTTGAAAACGAAACACCTTGACAAGATCATTGAAATAGTATAACTGTCGTGCAGACTATTGTGGTCACCGGACCCCGGGTAGTGTTTGTAAGAAATAGGATTCGATGTATGACTTTTTTGCAACAGTGAAGTGGCGGTTTATTTGACTTTTTTACTTCGGTTGTGTTGTCACGCAGGCTATGGAAGAAAAGAGAAAGAGCGAGCAGTTTCAGATCAAAAAGTTTGTGGAGGTAAATGGCGATATTTTATGTGATTGAAGAGAAATACATAACCATCACTACCTTCCGACTTCATCATTGGGAAATATTCGGAGTTGAACGCACGCGGAAGCAAAACCTTTGATGTTAGTCGTCATCAATTTTTGTTTCCAGCCACTTTGTTTGATTGCGAGCTCGCCATATGCAGTAAATTAGT
>VKHC01000590.1:0-10782 GCA_015143735.1 Synura sp. LO234KE | reverse complement strand
CAACATATTAGTATTTCTTACGCCCCATTGTCTATAAATATTATAGGCATTATCAAAATTATGAGAACATAATTCAGCAAGTTGGCTTTCATCACCATTTTGAATCACAAATGCAAAGTAATAGCTAGGAATATTGGTCATCGTACTAACACCTAACACTACATGAAAATGTACGACAGAATTGACAAGCACCACGGGCTAAAAAAATTGAAATGGTGGTTAAATTATTATTATTGTCACTCCTCGTTTTCCATGGCAACACGATGCCGGCGATTGCCAATAATGACCGGAAAAATGGGAAGCAAGAGTCTAACTTGAAGCAATATGTAAGATCAGATGATGATTTAGAGATGGCATTGAGATATTTGGAGAAGAAAAGATTTCAGGATGTCATTGAAAAATTGAACGAAAATAAAATTGAAATAGCTGGATTTTATCATTCTTCAAAATGGCAAAATCATTGGGAATCTGTGATTGCAGAACAACTGAAAATTGTTGATGGTAACAGATTTAGAGTTGTTGGGCAACACCTCAAATGGGGTAATAGATTGTGGACAAGTTTATTGGAAATTTCCAAATATTTTCAAATGACAGTTGCTGGTACAAAGATCGATTATGAAAATATCACCGCATTCGTTAATACGCTCGACCTCAAGAACCGGAATAAGATTACATTGATAAATGCACCTACGGTTCCTCGAAGTGCATACAGATATGGTGACGCTGAGAAGAAAAGAGAGCTGAGGAAACTTTCAAATGAGTTTAATCTAACGGAGGGGGAATATTTCACTTTTGATTCAGCTCATCGATATTGTCGACAACAACGGAACGAAGGCAAAAATTCGTACATATACTATTTTCATAGTAAAGGAACTACATATCCTAAAAAGAGCAAGAGCCCGGTGTCTGATTGGAGAGATGAAATGAATGCTTTTAATCTCGAATTTCCGTCCACATGTTTGCGCGCGTTGCTGAATGGTTACTCCACTTGCGGAGTAGAATATCAAGATGCTCATTATTCGGGAAACTACTGGTGGGCGAATTGCAGCCACGTTGCATCTCTCCCCGGACTATGGGATCCCATCGACAACGCATACGCCTGTGAATATTTCATCTTCAATGTGTCGCGACATCATCATAAGAACGCCGACTTCGGAAGGCACTGTGGCTTTAATCCGTTTCATTGCAACATCAATCACTACCACGAAGCCTGTCCCAGAGAGAAATATATACCAACCATTCTAAATTTACTCTCATCAGAAAATTTACCAATAAACCCCACACAGAAGCTCAAAATAGACGTGAAAGATATATGTGGTAAGCTCGCTGCCAAGCCTTACTTGAGCAATAAGAAAGAGTGGGATTCGGGTAAGAATTTTTTTGAGTAGTTGTACGATCACGGATCGTTAGTTAGGTAGTTTGTCGTCGACGTATTAAAAACAGATAAGCGTGTTCTGCGTCGTGTTTTGAGCTATTCCATAATGCGACGATACGAATAATTAACGTTGCCTTTCTACTTTGAGAATGCGTGACTGTCTACCAAATTAGCTGCTTAAGCACAAATCAAATAATTATCATTTATCACAGTCGGGAAGAAATATCTGATAAGATAGTACATCGGTGCACCATTTGCAAGTTGTAGCAATCCGTTCTGTAGTTTCTTCGTCAGGAAAATCTTTATTTGTGCCAGATTTATCTGGTGCTTTCTTAAAAGATTACATCTTTAGAAATACATTCGCTGATCACACCACCATCTTAAAGATTTGGCATCGCCGTATGAAGCAGCCAACCATCTGCTCGCAATCTTTTTGTTTTAGACTTATATAATTTTGCCACTCAATTACCCATCCGATCCGCGTTCGTGATTGCTCAAAAACAAGCTAAGTCAAAAATTAGTAGTAAAATGAACTGAAAGGTGCTGAAAAAGAACGAAGGGCAGAAAACGTAATAAGGAATATGTAATTTCAAAGGCAAATAGGATTAATTAATGGTATTTTTTCAAACGATACTTTAATCAAAAATATTTGTTTACAGATATGTCTCAAAGTGATGGCGACGATATTGCACAAGCAAAATCGTCAAAGTTAAATGGCTGAGAACCGATTCAATTAAATGATTCAAATCTGAAACAGATCTTCTTTCTGTGGAAGAGAGCTAGGTAGCATATTTATGCGGAATACTTTCAGAATGATAAGGGATCTTCATTATCGTTCTTAAAAAGAGAAAAGAAGAATTCAATTTGCAAATTGCATCGTCAATCTGACACCATCACCTGCAAGAGACGGTTCTGCAGATTTCTTTTCATGCTGTTTTTTATGAGATGTATCTCGGCACTTGCAAAAAGGCACTTTGTATTTTTCTTTTTTCCATCCTCATTTTTTCTGACATATCTCGTAATCTGGTAGATGAAACTTTGCATTTCTTTCCTATCCATGTTTTCAAATTTTGGGATGTAGTTGACTGATGAAACATATCATCTAGCCGACGAGCTTTTCCTGTCTGTATCTCCCACGTAAAGATCATCTTTCCACAGTGCTTCACCGTGCTTTTCGTGGTTTTAAAAATGATACAACTGAATGAGTCGCTATATATTTCAACAGTGCAAAATGGTGCACCGATGTAGTCAGGAAGTGAACGATAACCAGCCAGCATCATGTCCCAGGTAAAGTACCACCTGAATTTGTGTATCTTTTGGTGTTGGAAGGGGTGTGTGTGTGGGAAGTGCGCGGGAGGGATAGGGTGGTGTATGAGATGGGCGCGGGAGGGATGAGGTGGTGTATGGGGCGATGGGAAGGGTGCTGGAGGGATGGGTTGGTGTATGGTGCGAAAGGAAGGGCGCGGGAGGGTAGTAGAGGTAGTGGAGTGGAAAATCCCCGTGACTGAGTGGTTGAAAGATCCAATTACATACACCAGGATCCCTGCCTCAGTCACCCACCAAATCCTTAGTACTAGTACCATATAGCAATTTTCGTTGCGCCGTACTATGAGTCATAGGTAGCACTGTAATCGGCTCGTAGTAGGCGGGACACCGCATTGGTTTGCGTAAAAAACAACGCAATACTACAAAATTCTTGGAAACAATAAATGTTCCCCCCAGGGGAGTTTCTATTGTATCGTGTTTTATGTTGCGGGAATAGGAAACCGTATCTAAGTCTTGAACTACTCACTTCTGAGTACTTTTACCTTAGAATTTGTGGGTTAAAAGCAACTAAGTTCACTTTTCGTGCTGAAATATTGAAAACTGCAACCAGCAAAACTGGTTTATCCACCACCCTACCTAAGAAAGCAATCGTCAAGGAGATAGGGGCACAAGGGAAATAAACTCGGAAGCTCAGCTTCAGCTACAACCCTCAAGTGTACGCGCGCATTTGAAGGGAAAAAACACCCTGAGCTCTAGTGTTCGTCAACCTCGGCGTCTTCTGATAAACTTATCCCCTTAAATTTTTCTTCGGTCCCATATTCTTTCCTCGGAGGTTTCACTGCGGAACCGTATACCACGTGCAATTTGAGACACACCTTTTTTGAATCTCCCACTAGAAACGCTAGCACAGTCGACTCTGTTTGCTTGCGGAGGGAAAAATTGATTTGAAGTATGTTTTAGGGCTCCTCCGAGTCAAAGAAAAGATGTCACACCACGTAGTTTCTCGCAACAATTTCACACAGGCCCAACAATCCCTTCCTGAAACTGGCTCTGCAGCTTTTTCATTCGAGGTGAGGCGACACGACTTGCAGCGTAAAAGCATGGTTAGTTAATTTAAAGGTCAGAGTTTGATTGCTATTATTCCTTTCTGAATCATCCAAGCCCGATACATTCTTCCTTCATCGTTACCGCCGCTTCTTCCAATCTCTACTACACATGGCTCGCTCACCACTATTTCACATCTTGGTGAATCTCTTCTGAAATTTCACCCTGTCCACTACCGCAGCGGGGTCGGGAGTCCCCCGAGAATATTATCCAGGTAAGTCAAGGCGTTTCATTCTTGAGCGCTGGTATTCTCCCGGAGGGCAACATTTTACACTAGCCAAAGACGCGGAACGGTCTGTTTACTAGAGTGCCTTGGTGACGAACTGGAGAGCGTACTCTCTCCTTGATACGTAGTTATATACTTCGTAGTCTGTCCCTATACTCCTTTATAGCTCTGTGGCGACGTGATGGTCTGCATTCTGAAGACATATATTTCCACTTCGGTACGTCGTATGTTTTACTAGCACCAGTGTTCTTTCTTGCCGCATCGCTGCGACGTTATATTTGTGCTTTAGTGAAGACCAGCGCAAGGGATGTGCAGAAGCAAGCTTAGTCGAGTAACCGGCGGGCCTCCAGGATGAGAGCCTTGTTGGCAGCTAAAGATTTCTTGGGAATGAACAGGTGCTACTAAGCGTTGTCAGAGTTCTTGTAAGAATTGCATTGCCTTCAACGCAAAAAAAGGCTAGTCCAGAATTCTCTTGTGTGCATAGAAGAGTGACGTCAATAATCATTATTACTCTGTCGTGTGAATGCTCAATAAGCGCGTCTTGTTGCCGAATCTGCTAGATATGTCAGTTGACAACAAAGTCGTGACCCCCCCCTCCAAAGGACGGATGTTATGCCAGTTCTGGTTATCGTTAATGGGCTCCATACACCTTCCTCCACCCTCTAGAGCTTACTAAGAGCGCCATATCTTTGAATCACGGAATTGATCTGTCGGCCACAACCGGGCCAAGCCATTTCGCGCCCTTTCTGACTTCTTTGAATATAGGTCAGAAGTATGAGTCTTATAATCACATGTATAGACTATGCCCCTCTACTCTTTTTTATACAGCACGCGCCGCTTCACACCTGCATCTCAAGAACTATTCTCATCACATTCCACCAGAAGCCCATCTTATTCCGAAGCAAAACAGTCTGGTTTATAACAATCAGGGCCATCCAATTGGTCTCTTGGCAACTGAGAGTCCCGTCAGTTAGAGAGATGGTGCTTCTTTCCGACGATAGTGCTGAGGACACAAAGAAAGTTCTTCTTGACGTTTCTCGCTTCCTCACTGATCACAATTACGCCATTGAAGTTGCTTGGCGTGAGCTCACATATCTAACAACTATCTCGACTTTTGCTTCTGAGTATCCCTCCCCTCGTCCCTTGGGTAAGTCGTTGTCCCGAATTCAGTCCTTCTACGAGGATCGTGCCCAGATGAATGGGTTTTCTCTACCTGAATATGGAGCTGCCAAGTCTCGGGCGGCAGCTGAGCCGATAGCGACTCAGCAGATAAGAAAGAAGTCGTTTATTCACAAATATTCATTGTTTAAAGCGCTAAGGAATGGAGGGGAGAGGCTGATGAGGGAAGTTGAATATACAGGCGGAAAATTTAAAGCCCTATCTGTCCAGCTCTGCGAATCACCCGGTGAGCTTGGATGCTCATCTCGCCATCACTGTCCATTTCCTATATTCTATGTTCATCTACACTTGACTGTTTTCACTCCTCCCTTCAGGACCAGTTTCCCTTAAGCGACATTTGCAAGGGACGTACATTCATTGTTAGAAAAATATATGCCGATGACTTCTGGTTTACTCAAACTGGTCCTTGCGTATAGTAGGGACACTTAAGTAGAATTTACCGGGCGGTCTCTGAGAGATGCACAGTAGACTGGATCCAAATAAAGCGTGTGTTGTCGCTTGTAGGGTTCAAACCCTTTGGGGAAAGTCAGTCGTGATAGAATGCGATTACATTTCAGAACAGCTTGGACGGTACCAAAAGTTGATAAAAAACTAAAACATATTAAACAATTATATTCTGTACCCTCATCGAGTTTCAGTGTCCCAAGCACACAAGTGAGCGGTATAATATTGCACACGTACTTGGGTGGGCAATGGCATCGTCATATACAAGTTCCAGCGAATACAGTCAGCAGTGCTCCAGACACATAAGCGCCGAGCAGCATGACAAATGGGGATGCAAGAGGTTGCGTATGCTGTGTAATACAGGCATGGAATTGCCGATAATTGGTCATGATTGTCCCTAGGACATAAGAAGCCAACGTGCGCTACCATTTTCATTTATGGCGCACAGTTCGAACTTCTTTCTCCTGCAAATTAGGATTTACATGAGGAGCTCCAATAATTCAGCTATTTGTGCCAGTGTTACGCCATGAATGAGTCGGTAGTAGTGGTTCAATCCGTGAATCAGGTTGGGAACAGAGACAGGAAACTACCTCCGCTTTTGTTGACCGACTCCTAGCTGCCATTTTGCAAGGTTCATGAATACTTGAAACGGGATTGGTGAAGAAATCGTTTTTATCTTCCAAGTGGGCATGGTAGATTGAGAGCTTTATTAAGAGGACCATAGGTGCCCGCGCTGAAGTGGTTCTTCCAGGGCCAGTTTACTCCACAAAGAGGTCTGCAGAGTCAAGCCACTTTACATGTTTCGTGACTTGAATGATAACAGATGAATGAAAGTAGCCTCGCCCTCCAAATATAGTAGTCTGTTTGCAAGAGATGCTCCTCTTGTGCTGAGTTTTATTACACATAGAAACAACCACTATTTTCTAAATAGGTTATAGAGCAGATGGTATTATCTTTATTTCATGAATCATTCATGTGCATTTTAGAGTTTTCTACTGCAAATTACGGTATCCAGTTCCCTCCGAAAGATCATCGCAAGAGTGAGACTTCCTTTGATAAACACCGCTAGTGGATTATTACCAGCGATTCTTCATTAGCTGGTCCTCGATTACTACCATCGCTCGGAAAATGAAATTTTTATGGTGATGACATTCAACAAAACACGTTTCAGGCTGATCGCAATTTCGGTTGTTTACCGCCAAAGGTCGTATCTTGTGTTTATGCGCTCTGTGACTTTTTTGCGATGGCTTTGATGCAACCCAAAAATGCTTTCTGTTAAAATGTTGCTCTGCATATGCGAGGATATCGATTTCATCCACTTGTACACCCTGCGCAGGCTGGTGAAACAATGTACTACTTTTCCCGTCCGTTCATGCTCCAAAACATGACGCTGACGGAGCGGGAATGTCGTGGTAGAATGGTAACCGGTGCGCTCCTGGTGCTTGTACATCTAAGAACATCTACATGATGATGGTCGTCATGGGGCTCCTCGCCTTGATAGTTTATAGAGGGTGGCCATTATACAGGGTGCGGTCACCAGCTCGTCCTCGACATCCCTCTTCCAAAAGGGATGGGGAGGGGGGTGACATTTCTTGCTTTAATCTACGACCCCCTTAAAGTGACTCTACTTACTGTCCCAACATACGTGGAGCAAGTTACATTTACTTCTCTTACTCCGGGGCGAGGCCATTCGCCGTTTCAATCCGCCTATCTTTTGGTTCTCAGTGAAATCGTCCCTGAGTTTATAATCTAGAAACTACTCCTGTAAGTTATTTTATTGTCTCTGCCTATTTTTTCTTATAGCTCTAACGGCACTATCGCGGTTGACTCTCGAATGTATCATAGTGGTGTATTTCGTTATAATAAATTAATTATAAAACAAGTGGTAACATAGTAACCCACTAAGAAGCCAGCGCTACAGAGGAAGATATATTACACGGAAAATGATTCTAATATCTTTTGCATATAAACGGGAATAACAGTTCCTCTAAATCTTCCGGTAACCGCTCACTCGTTAGGAAGGAAATCGAATACGAAGTCAGAAGTACACTGCCGTCGTACGTTAATCCGCACTTGTTGGTAGATTGGCATATTGCATTTCGTTTCAAACCACCATCTATCTTCGTACTTCCTTGAGTCGTCAGAAAAATATTCTGTAAAAGAAAATGGAATACGTGAGTTGACAGATTATGTATGGATCTACTCCTGGACTATTATATAACTGTATGGAACGGATTTTGCAAGAAATGAAATTCTAGACTTCATAATATTTTATTCTCAAGCGATTCAGACAAATAAGAATGATTTCATCATATCGAAGTATAATCGATCGGCGGTAGTGACAATCATTTTTTCATTCTTCACAATCGAAGTATTTATAAGCAAGCAAATTATGATAGAAAATAAGCAGAAACGGTAACTAAATCACATAATTGGCACATGAAAGCGACTCACCCATGGAACGCTGATGCAAGGAACGAATATTTCCTCGCTTGAGTTTGCATCACACATTCTCAACGAGTGCGCGATCTCAACCTAAAATGTACATATTAAGGATCAATAAGAACGGCCGAAACTTTGACTCGATCACGCCCATGAATTTCCACAAAAACAATCGGCATTCAGACATACTAATGATCATCACTTTAGTTTTGGAATAAGAAAGGTAGTGACAAATTAGAAATGACATCATAACCGAGGTAGCTTTTCAACGCGAAGCGCGAGCAGGTAAGCTCCAGCGCGTAAGGGACTTGCCTTATAGTCAAGTAGTTAGAAGTCTTTCATGTTACGGAACAGAAATCTTCAAAATTCCCATAGAGTGATGGGTGTGGTAGCTTGCGGTTCAAGGAGCCAACTCACAATCATCTTAACCACTATACGAGGATTAAATCCTAGGAGTATTTACTTGTCATTAAAATTTTCTGTCTAAAAAAAAGTTATGTCATGTAATCAGAAACTAATCAAATTCTAGGTTACCATACAATAGCAGTGGGCCAGCTGTGTCCGTGACACAAATTACGTCCATTAGTTTAAGTGCACATGCCAATATTTGGCTTAAATAACATATCGGCTTGTCGCACAATTTACCATAGTTATTTGTAAATCTTTTTGAAATGAGGGTTTATTTTAATAGAAGTTCATCTCCGTCGAAAAGCTAGCAACCTGATCTTAGTTCGATTGTATAGTTGCTAGAACTAATCATGTTACATATCTAAATGTAAAAGAGTTTTAGGCCCTACTATTATTTTATCGGAAATTCAGAATAGAGCCAGAACTCAGACTAAGATCGAGCTAGGGATATTATAAATGTTGAAGTATCGTTTTAGTGGCTAAATTGTAAACAGCTCCATCGGTTTCATCAAATACGTCTTAATGTGACAAATGAACTAACTTTCCACTACTTGGGATATGAGTTGTAATCTTTTTGTTCTTACCCCTTACTCATATTAAGTTTCTTCCTGGACTATTCGCTGTAGCAGTTTCGTTTCGTTCATGATTCGAAAAGTCATGAATCCTCACCGGAAAACCCGCCTCACACTGAAAGCTTTTTCGAGCATATTTTCGTATACTGATGAGCGCGTGTCCCTTCCCGTGAGGATTGAGGAAAAAATACACCTCTCCTAATGGAGCAGGAGAGCGCAGAAGAATAATTTGATGCAAATCAGTCTGGTGTCAACACAATGAGGACATGCACACTCCCATTACATTAGAAGGTGCTGCTGCTGGTGGTAGTAGAAAATGCACCCCCCCCCTAAGCAAAGTCCTCGCTCTCCTGGATCACTTGCTGCCTCTTGCTACTACGCAATTCAAGTCGCATCCTCTCCGCTGAATATATCACCTGGTGCGCGCAACTAAGCCATACAACTGCCTCCCCCTTCGTAAGCAATAGTAAGAAGTATCAACAATGCCACTGTTATTGGTATTGTCTGCAAATACTACTGCTACTTGCTACTAATTGTTACCAAAGCGTATAGAAACAATGTCTGTTCAACAAAGTGGTAGTTTATGTAAGGAACACAAAGAATTATCGGGGAACGACGAGATTGCAGGCAAGAAAAACGAAGGTTGTGAAAAAAGAAGTTTAAACCAAAAGAGTCAGCCTTAAGATAGCTAATAGAAACAAGAATTTGTACATATGGTTGATCTAAAAAATTGAAGCCCATGTATGATTCTTGTTCGTGTGTGCTACGATAGGTTTACTACGTTCTCGATAAATCGATCTATACTTTTTCCTCAAGATAAACCGCTTCAACAGTGCAAGGTGGGACCGGCCACAAACAAATACTAAACGGGTATTTGCTTTCGAGGAAGAAATGGGGGCGACCAGTCATCGTACTCTTCGAATAGGAGTAATGTTGACAAAAATATCCGAATAATAACCATCGCTAAAGCAACAGTACGATTGTGGCAGAAGGATTCCGTGACTTCAGAACAAATCACTCCTAATCATTGCACTACCTAATTCTGCACCAGAAGCGTGAAAAGTTCAAATACGAATCTAATTCGGAATAAATCAAATTAAGTTAAGTACACACATGTAAAGTTGAAAGCGCGGGATGGGACAGTTTTCATCAGAGGAAATGGACAAAACAATGCAAAATTTAATTAAAAAGAGAATATTCTTACCACGCGGACAAATATAATCAACCAGGAGTTCATCAATAGCGATTACAGTTCATCTAGTGGAGAATAAGGCTCCACAAGCTGCTGTGCGTTTGCGATAGTATCGTGTTCTTGAGTGGCAAAATTACTACCGGTACAGATATGAACCGGAGTGCTATTACTACCACCTTGTTGAAATAAGAGAGGTCGTATTCCTGTTCCAGCAATTGGTCCATCGTCAACACTGTCAGAAATAGTATTAATCAGGACCAGCAAGACGTTGTTCAATCTCTCTGGGTAACTACTGGGCACATTAACCTTTGCCGCTGTGTGCACACTTGAAAACACGTCGTTCAGGAACCAAGCGCATGTTAACCAAAGCTTTAAGGAGTCGATAGTCACCACAACATTTCCCACAGCATCTCGTGGACCGACACTGATATACTCGATCGGTTTGTAAGCCTTCCGATGTATCAGGAGCTCGGTAAACTCTGCCAATGACACTGGAGGTAGATTGACACAATCCCGTATCGGAATATGAGTATCTTTCCCTTGAATATGCTGCCGGTCCATATGTAAAGAAAGA
>VKHC01000589.1:0-10791 GCA_015143735.1 Synura sp. LO234KE | reverse complement strand
GCTGTCGCGATCTTGTTGATACGTTAGCTGCCAACGGTAAGTATCAATACTAAACGACGATGTTGACAAATCATCGCTAATAACATATTGCGTCAGGTTGGAGTGGTATGTCATTTAAAGGAACACAGTTGCCATTCGTCGTACCCCCGACCAACTGAATCTTATGGAGTCCGCAGGGTTTATCAGTGAGTCTAAGTATATTCACTGAGGAGTCTAATAGCCGCTCTAACCGGTCCTTCCTTGCGTTATGTTCTATGAAATGTGTTAAGACGGTGGGTGCAATTTCTACCTCTTTAGTCTCTATATTTATTTTATACATTTTTTTTTGGAAACGAATACCCGCAGCCTGTAAGTAGTCGCGTATCATTTGTATAGTTGAATGCGTCACCATTATCGAATTCTTTTCGCCTTACCGAACAAACTCCTGTTCTTTGATTTACACTCTTTGAATCCGTTCTGCTTAAGGAGGTGAATTTCCCTTGTATTTCGATCACTCGTGGCACTCACGTTCCTTGGGATTCCACGTGGTGCGCGCACGTCTTGGTAACCTTGATGTAATGCCCCTATGTAGACGGTAAGTACAAACTTGTTTTTCGACATGGCTCAAGGTCAGTTTGTCTGCCTGTGTGTATCTCCTAGCCGGTAAGGTTATGGTAAACCAGAACGCAATCCCCCACCGCTTACGTAAACTGTACCTGTGTCGTACATAACGTGAATATGGTTGTACAGACGGTACATATGATATCCTGGTAGATGTGATTGAATGCCTCACGTCTATACGACGCATATGCAGGGGGTGCGTTCCTGTCGTCTATTTTGGTGTACCAGAATAATATTCCTTGATTCTCGCTAATCTCGTGCCCAAAGTTGGTGAGTAATTTGTACTCTCAAAGAGGATATTTATAGCGCCATCTAAACGAAAATATCGTGGTGCTACAGCCGGTAAGATTGATCCTCCTTCTGGTTGTGCTTGGATATCAATGTAACTAGTATTGATCAGACGGTACGAGGAACCACGAGTGGAACATGGGACTCAATAGAAATATTAATTATGCGGGACGTATAATTGTATTTTGCTTTTCGTTTTCTTGTTATACCAGGGAATACCGGTAGTGTGACTAGTATTTAAATTCTGATCATTCAATTATCCTCCTTCTGTCATTCGTTTCTAAAAAAGGTACGCTCTCATCTAAACCTATCTACTGTTAGTTCATATCCACACCTTCGGTCTTGAGCAGGTAAGATTGTCGTCCCTGTAACTATGCGCCGTCGCCACGCTGTCTAATATTGGTCAGTCGGTGAGAGAAATCCGAATCGGACAATAATCCTACTACGTGTGTGGATTGTGATTTTTCCTCTACTCTTACTCGACACCGGCCCAGGAAATACCGGTAACGTAATTGAATTGTAAATTCTTGGTATTTTATAAAGGATATTCTATCTTTCATTTTATTGGTGTTCATTTGCTCCTAGACGGTGAGTGTGTTGTTCCCCTGATTACGCAAACTAAATATTTGAATCGTAAACACATCTGTTATATTGCGTAAATTTGTCTATTTGTTGTGCATTTACGTGGCAGTCGGTATGATCGTACATTTTCTTGACAACTCTACAACCTTTTTCTAACAACTTCTTCAATCTAGGTGAGTACTCTACCGTGGGTATTTACAGCTGTTACTTGTTCTATCGGTTCGAATACCAAATCTGATTGTTGATATGTGTGGGCTCCAACTGTACTCTAGTCTGTAAGTGATGTCCGTCATACAGAAGTTTGTTTTGAGGGGCCCTACTCTTCGCTGTCCTGTGTCTCCGCATCCCTCCATCTTCGTCATTTGCTAGCCTGTAAGGCTATGATGAACCTGTACATGATTCTGCACCCTAACGTGAATTTGTTTGTACAGACGGTAACCATGTCTACTCCATTTTAACATATTTAGTATCCTGGTTGGGTTATACATCTTTGGCGCTGAAGCAGGAGGTGCGTATTATCTTTATTTCTACGCTCGCATCACTCAATTGTTTTGAATGTTGTTACAAAAGGCGGTGAGGATTTTGTATTTAGGGATTTTAAAGCGCATAGTAACACCTGTATCTGTGTTGGCCAGTTGGTAAGTTTGTACCTCGACCAGTAAATCATTGAAACGCTATGATCATTTACAACAGACGGTGAGAAGAATCTCTAACATGTACTAAAGGACTAAATGAGAGCTTAATAATTGGCGTTTTGTGTTAACATGATTTGCATGGGACCCAAACACCTTCTCATTGGAATTGGAAAAGAAAATACCCGTAAGATCAATTAACAGCGAAACCTTGCCTGATAATTGACGCTCACTACGTTACATGAATCCTTTATATTTGCTACTAGACGGTAAATTTGCCCGTATTTGAAGGGATTCTTCTCATAGTCGGATTTGTTGATATTGATTTGTGGTCTTAGACGGTAGGGGCAGTTTCGTCGAAAGAAATTCGTCTGAATAAAAATCAGCCTCAACACTTTCCACTCACTATTTGTACTTGACAGGCGTTTCCGGTGATTTCTCTTGTAATTACTTACTCAGCCCACGATTTAACTGGAGCGCTATTATCGTCCTATGCGTGGGACTACATCGAAAGACTGTAGGAATAATATACTGTTACAATGTATTTCGATAGGCCCTCATATATCCTTCATATAATTTTTTCCAGATTGTAAGGAGAATACTTTTGTATCCATAAGAAGAGTGGACAATAATGATTTGGCTTCAAATATATTCATTTGGCTTTGCAGGCGGTAAACTTTAACTTCAATCAATGCATTTGATAGAGTTGATTGTGGGCATCAATTTTTGATAGCCAGTGAGTATTTGATCATATCTATCGCTCGTATCGTATTCAAATATACTTCCACTCAAATATAAAGCACTAAAATTTCTAATGCCTATAATTTCTCCTTTTCTCTCATCCTTTTATTGAATGGGTTACAGAAGGTAAGCGAGCTGCTTGTACTCCAAGTCTACTCGTCTGGCTGCAGAGCCTAACAATTAAACGTGAAACGTTTACGTAAATGTAAATTTTCTCTTGCGATCCGATCGACCGTTTACCCACATCTTATTGATATGTGTGGATTGGTACCAAAGATTGTAAGTTTGAACTTGATGAGAAAGCGTACCAGTGAACGTTGAAATAATCATTTTGATATTCTACCGGGATAAAGTTACAGAAGGTGATAAAAATAAAGATATGATATTGGAGACGATGGGATATCAACTTGATTATGTATCCAATCAAAAACATCTAGCCGGTGTAAGTAGATGCTGCGTGTTATGGACTCAATGAACTCATTCGTTCCTGAAATAGGTGGTATACTGTTATTGTGCATTATCAATAGCTTGACTCATCGTCCTGCTCGTGCTCTTGTACTAGTCTGCGTCGTTGGTCGAGAAGGTGCGTACAAATAAATGGGTCAATCTATTAAATTGTCCGTTCATACCTTACAAATTTCGTCAGAAAGTATAAAATGCTGATGTGACGATCGATATCACACGTGAAACCATTACACATATCTTGCAGTTAATACGCGCCTCTAAGCCGGTTAGCCGTTACATATTCGAATCTAGGAATTTATTTCTTATCACAGAAAATATTAAGGCGGTACAAGCGTTAAACTGACCGCACCTTCAATCGAACTTACTTTTCTTCACCTTTTCTTCTGAATTCTGTTTTTGATAAGTCCGTAAGTGCACTGTTTGCTGTGACACTCTGGATTCAACTATTTGAACCACTGTCAATGATCGCATGGAGCAGAAAGTCATCCCGTCATAAAGTATTGACGTAACGAATGACGGCCTTGCTTCTATTATTTTCCACATACGAATCCACCCGATCGTTTAGCTGGTATGAATTTCTTCTGTATTCTCGCAAGCTCTGATTGTCTTTCTCAACTTACCGCTTTGCCGACTCTTGGATTCGGTTGGACGAAAATCCTCGTTTTTTCAATTAAACGCTTGAGGTGCTTCCGATGGAGCTGCCGATGGAGGATTCACCTGATACTTCGAAGGCTTCCGCAACAAGGGAATCATTCTTACCGGATATGTACCTCAAGAAGATGACCAGGGATAACGGAGGGATGAACAAGCAGATGAGGCGTCCGGTTGACGAGAACAAATTAGAGGAGTGAAAAAATATTGGCTTTAGGGAGAACCTTGTTTTAGGTGCAGTTCGTTCTGCCGGAGTAATTTATAATTTGAGCAAGTTTGCGTCTTCTTAAAATTAGGACTGATATATTGCTATTTCCAACTACTGTACGTTAGGACTGTGTCTTCAGTGATGTTGCGTCTACTCGTATTTCTCACCCTAGCATAGAAGTACGCAGCTGGACGAGGTCCAAGAATCGGATTCTAGTAAATAAATGAAGAGAACAATGTCATCGATGAACATTACTAATTGCGATAACAAATACCGTCACTCAGTGCAATAACAAATACCTTGCCAATCATTCAGCGTTGGCAAGCGCCGAAACTATTTTTTTGATTGGGGAAAAAAATTAGAATATTTGCTTGTCGTATTCACCTAAAAAGCATAAAAGCTTGAAAGAATCAACTCGAAGGATTTGGGAAATGCTTCCGCTGTTTGGCGTCCGGGGGGGGGCTTTCTATGGGCAAGCGGAACTTATTTGTGATTGGGGACAAAACCGTCAGAATATTTGAGTAGATAAATAGTAAAACTAAGTAGAAATAGAATGTATACGATATATGCGACGCATAACACATTTCTTCAAAGTTTAAAGATAGAATCGTGGACATGCTTATTGGATGTTGAATGTAATAACTATTCGTCAGAGGCCTGACAATTCCTGAAGGTTCCTGAATAGCTCAAAGTCGTAACCTTGAACAGCCTGCAGCCAAAGCACACCACAGTTGTTTTTTGGTATCAAAATTTATTCATTGTACTCTGTGCGTCGCCACCAGCAAGAGTCAGTCCACTCAAAGTCTAACCATGCTAAGTCCACCACTAAAGCTTACTATGATTTGTCTAGAAGCTTATATTGACCCGTTAAATACTCTTGGTCACCAGCATTCTTCCTCCTCCGTGGTCCACTCCCCTCACCATGTCTACCTAGAGATCCAAACAAGCACGTTTTCTCGTCCTTGTAGTGCTCCTTCAAGCGTACACCGCCCGAGTCTCACTTGCATTTCTTCACAAGTATAATCACGAGTCCTGGGCCGCGCGACTCTGTGATACCATCATCGATAAGTCACATGCTCGCCATAAGCCTTCGCAGCCTCTGGGAGCATCAGGCGTCCTATGAAGTGGCTCCCTTATCATTCATGTACCAGCTTCAGCCCTAGTGACATCGTAGTGAGGTGACCGAATGGCTTCATGGACCGTACAGCTCTTCTTGTCCCCCTAGTATCGCCTCGGCACTCCACCCCTGTTCTAGTCCTCTTGCCTACTGTCAGTCGTCAGACCTCGACGTACACCATGCACAGTCTTGCGCGACCTCAGGTGTCTCGGCCTTAGTTACAGCTCCCTCTCGCTGCATGAGACTTCCGTTACGGTACACTCCATGGGCACCTGCTTTCCAGTGGGCACCTTGCGCGGCTCCTGGTCCAGGCGGGACCTCTTCACGGGGGAACCCCTGCTTGTGTCAGTGCACCAGAGAGTACAATGCCTGCTGCGCATTCAGGCTAAGCGCTCTGGCAGCCTGGGCCGTGCCACATGCTGCGACCCTCCCACATAGGAAGGCGTCACGATGACTTTTGCGGTCAAGGTCCTATACCTGCCCTGTCTCCCCCAAGGCTCTCGGAGCCACCATGAGAAACTCATTCATGAGCAGCACTGGACCATTGGTCCCAGCTCCTGCAAAGAGGCTACCTCGGCTCCCGAGCGGATGGCCTTACTGACCTGCACCCTTTGCATCTCTTCAGACAGTTGCGACGAAGCCACCTTTGATAATATCTTCCACCCTTTCTTCTACATCATTGTCGAGTATCCATGAACGCTCAGATGGGCCAATACGCGCTCAGCACATACCGTGAGAAGTGGCTTGTTCTTCAGCTCATGCAGCTTGTTCACTCTAGACTGTCACATAATATTGGCCTAGTGGGGAACTGGAACACTGCCCAACTGACCACTCTCTCTAATGTCCTCTTTCCGCTACTGACCCCCGGAGGCCATTACCGCCGTGCTCCTCGACTTTTCTCTCGCACCCTGGTTCCGAGAATCGACGCACTTGGGAAACCAGGAAACAGGGAAAATACATAGAGGCCGTGGAGGCCAGCCCAATTGTACTCAACCGTTTTCCCCTCGACGGATCGTCGTGCGGTCAAGCCTCGTCAGAAGGCCGAAGCATACGTCGCTCAGCAAGTCACCCTTGGCAGACTACGCTCTACTCCCCAGATGCGGTCCTGTACACGGACGGCTCTTTCTCGCTTGAATAAAGGTCCGACGGGTGGGGAGTGTACCTCACCGGCGACTCCGCTTCCCCTGCCTCGCTCTGGGGTTCAGTGTTCACTGTACGGTCCGATCTGGACTGGATCGGAGCCATTTGCCCACCAACAACACCGGTGAAATGTGCGCTTACTACCATGCCCTCAAGTGGATTCGTATCTCTAATGGGACCTCCTTCACGCCGGTTCGCCGGTGTATAAACTTGATCACCGACAGCATATACTGTGCGCACTACTTCGGGGACAAATCTATCAAGTCTCGGTGTAATAAGGCCTTCATTCAGCGCGTCCATCGTCTTCTTCAAGATATTCATGCCCATCATGACAGGCCATTTGGCCCTTTGCTGGATCAAGGCGCACACGGGTGCCTCTTCCCCAGACGCCGTGGGAAATGCGGGACACGTGGTGGCTCGAGGGCGCCCTGGCTCCTCCAGTACACCAGTGCGTTTGCCGTCTCCTTTTGTCTCTACTCCGTAGTCCTAGGCGACCTCCTCGCGTTTTCTCCTCTTTGGATCCTCTCCCGCGAGCGCACCGCGCTGTGACCAGGATCCCCGTGTGCTCTGTCTGTGACTCACTTCCTTTCGACTGCTCACCGTGACATGATTTTGCATATATTGCTACTGCCTATCGTGCTCGCTCTAGTTGCTCCCCTGTTTCTCCTGCCGCCTTTGGGGACGTAGTAGGGGATTAGCTGTCTCCTCCGGGTGCAGGCACCTGGAGCTCCATAGTCGGTCACGGGGTTTGCCATCTGGTACGTGGGGAGTGATGGGTTCGGTGGGTGGTGCTGTTTACCTCACAGTATAATAACTTGAAAATGTGCCTGACAATGCCTTAAGGTCCCTGAATAGCTCAAAGTCGTAACCTGAAGCAGCCTGCTGCCAGAGCACACCATGTGCAGCTGTTTTTTGGTATCAAAATTTATTTGCTGTACTCTACTACGCGTCACCAACAGCATAAGAGTCAATCCATTCAAAACCTAAGAATGCTAAGCCTTTTGCTAAAGTCCACCGACGATAGGTGGGAAATAGAATTTGATGTTAAGCTATAGCTGGTTCACTTCAGCTAATGATGGAGATATAGTGGTGGACTTCGATGGCAACACTACATATAGGATGCCATCATAAGGGAGAATTCCACGATACTGGAGTGCAGTGAAAATAGTCTTAAAATTACATTCAATGTATGAGTGAATGTAAATAATATATAGATTCATGGTCTAGAGAAAACGAAAACTGACAGGATGAAACTGACCGACAGTAAAATTATCCACAGTTTTTGTTCCTGATATCGGGCTTCGCGCTTACGCAATATTATAATCTATGGGGAATCATTCACATGTATCATGGTTAAAACCACAGAAAACACGGTAAATACAAAAAGCTAAAAGAGAGATAAACTTTTTCGTGGGGGGATACAGAAGAGCCATAATACTCTGTTATCTTCCAGCTGGCCATTTACATCTGATAGAGAAATGATGGAAAGCATGAAATAAGAAGATACCTCGCGACCATTTTGAGATACATCTAAAAAATGATGAAGGTAGCACGTGAATGAAGGACTCGAAGAACAGCCTTGCAGCTGGCGAGCTGCAGCTCCGCCTTCAACCCAGTTCGGCGATGTCATCACCCTCCCGATCATCCATACTTTTTATAATTGTTACAAGAATATTTTGCTAATCGATTTTGGGAATCTAGATGCTTGCTTTTGTTCAGTTGAAAAAGGGAAATCTGGTTCCATTTTGCAATTATTTGCCGGTTTCTCCACTGAGAAAACTGGTCTTAATCGGTGTATTTTGGTATATAAACCACGCAAGCGCTTTTGAGCTTGAATTCAGACGCTCTCAGGTTCGAAATGAGGGAAGGCTCGATATTTCCGCTCCAGGAGTACCAGCGGGTCTCCAATGTATAGGGGAAAGAAAGACGAGTTGTCTCTGGGACTTAGCGCTGACACAGGTACTATCGTTGACAAACTTGGTAGGCGATGATTGATCTTCAATATTACAATTTGTGCCTGCTGAGGGGATATTGGCTCTTCCCTTTCCACCGCTGACCTCGTTTCCCCTTTTTCCAATCTAACGAACACCTGGGCTCGCACCAATACATATGAGTGCTCTTGAATAAAAATGTAGTTGAGGCGCACTCGCTGCTTGATTCAAATATCGAACCACCCCTTTCAGGTTCACTTCTAGTCCTCTCTCTTTTTATCATTCTGTCTTTCTGGCGCGGAGGTGAAGTGTAATTTCCTTCCGACACAATCTTGTTTTGATCAGGTGAGGGCGCCGAGTCATCGCCAATCTCAGTGGACGAAGAGTGTTGTTCATCTGACTCATTCTCTGGGGGAGTGGTAGTAGTATCGAGGTGACTTTCAGTTTGGTCAAAGATTCTAAGTAATTAACTATCATACAGTCGCTCGTTCTGGGGTACACAATCTTGGTAGCGCGTTCTAATGCTTAAACGGAATACTTTTGCCTTGACTTGCGTTATTCAGCAGTTGAGTTACGTTACAACATTAGATATTCTGAGAACTACCAGCTCAACGCTACAGTTATGAGAGCTAGTTAGGAAGTACTCCCAGAGGTACAATTACAATAGTAACAAATAAATCCATGGTAGTCGTTATATTAACTACGATGAGAGTGAGTTTACTGCCCTAGCATCCTCCACCTGCATAACTGCTGTAATGATTCATTTAAGCGATAGAGAAGGTATTTTGAAACTATATGCTCGTCGATCAACACTCTAAAAAAGTAGTAAGAAAGCTACGCGCTGCAATCGGACCCTGTCCTGTAAATTTAAGATCGGCTTCAGCAAACGGAGACACTAAGGTGGTTTCGCAACAAGGATTTTAGCTGATATCCTTCCGAATGCCCGAAAAGCTATGTGTAATAGATACAAGGAAATAGCCGCCGATCGCGACCCCCGCGAATAGAACGCCAGCCCATGTACACAGACGCCAATCGATTGATCTTGGCATACATAGGCGGTGTGTATTTGTGTAGAGCGGCGAAGGAGGACAGTGTCCTTGCCGCGCCCACGTTGTCGCGGCCGGACCGGACCATCACGTTGTCGTTGTCTTGAAGAGTTGCCACTGTAGGTTGGTTTGGAATGCAATCTTTAGCAGAATTTCATTACTCCAGCCTTCTGCACTAACGATTTGCAGTCCCGTTGCATCGTCTCGACGAACTTGAAGTCTGCATGAAAGAATTACGAACTTATTTCATTACATTAGTCGTTCAGAATAGGTTACTGTACGTCGCTCAAATTTGGAATATCTTGAATATCTTAATAGATGATTGTAGTCTTGCATCATCTTACCGTGTGCAAAGACAAGTAACAATATCATCATAATTCATTCCAGCGTGCAAACTAACAAATGTCCCCGCATTAGTGAGCGGATAGTATGCTGCAACTGTAATTGCTTTTGGTAATGTCAATGTGACGGAGCTGGATTGTTCTTTACCGTTATCCCCCATGAGCATCTTCTCATAAATCTTCTGCTGGTCAGTCAAAAATCCATTATTCTTGGTGGCCGGATCAGTATGCATTACAACAATTCTTGAAACTGTATTATTCCAGCACATAAATATCATGAGCAACGAGATCCGATCATAAGGATCCGATTGTCACTGGAGTCGATGGCATTATTTATTTATATGTCAGAAAAATATCTCTGTGGAAGGGCATCTTATATTTTGTCGAGAGATTTTTATAGTGATGCAGCGAAACGATCCACAACTTTTTCACTAGTTACTCCTATATGACCTGAGATATTTACGATCGATTGGGTTTGGTGATACCCCCAAAAATGCCCTTATTCCATTCTGATATAGCTCTACTTTCCCCTATACAACATTCACCATACCTTCCTCGAGACTTGAATACTGTGCCTTCAAATGAATGACGTTCTTGAGTTGATCTCATAGTACACCATTGAAAATACGTAAATAAAGCCCGCAGTTCTTAAAAAATTTTAGTGCTAGCTCGAGATCGCAAAGTGTCCAAATAATTAGCGATGGCATATAAATCAGGTGATGAAATTTCCTCAATGCGAGGTATTAGGTGACCCTGTTGACGAGCATATGCTATATGATATCGATTACAAATAGTGAACATAGTTTTTCGTCGTAACTTGCGCAGACAGTCTTCAAAACGGCATATTTGCTCTCTCTTATCGCTCTTTTTCTTAGTCCTAGGCTAAAGGTGGATGAAATAACAATTTCATACTAGAGTGTATGCGCAAGGACACGATCCAGCACACAGGAAACGATTGTGATCCCACAGTATCCCATGGATCGTGTCTTCCACAATCGTGTACACGACGATTTTTGATGTTTTTGGCCTTTTCATCGTGTCCTCTAAAA
>VKHC01000587.1:0-10794 GCA_015143735.1 Synura sp. LO234KE | reverse complement strand
TTCGCTAGGAACTCTCTACCAGTAATAGTATATCAACCGCTGCTTACGTAGTTTGAGGCGGGCTATGAGATGGACTGCATTCTGCAAACATTTTTACTGTGGCAGTACCAGACAAAACATCTAGTAAGATTCAATAAGCCACCTCCACCCTCGGGTGGCCAGATATCATCCGAGTAGCAAATGAACCTGTTGCTGGCATCGATGGCGGACTAAACGTTTCGGTGCTTCTTACTCCATAGAGTCGGTATACTAGAGTTACCGTAAATCGAGTGGTAGGATGACCATAAATAAACTAATTTTTGCGTATTCTGATTACGGGCAAAGCGTTCCGAAAAGTGGTGTAATAGTTCTTTAGGAATGTCCTGGTCTATAAAACGGCCGCCATTGCTAGAGAAGTTATTTATAGGAGAGCTGCGGTTCGAACAAAGAGTTAGTTCCATAGAAATTTCCCTCGAAATTATTCCACACAGTGGTTCTAAGAAGTGAATTTTATAGAGTGTTTTCATTTTGAAGCGATTGCTTCAACTTTTGAAAATCATTCATCTTCTTAATGATTGCAATGGGCACACGGCAGCATCCCATAGAAACTTGTCTAATAATCAAGAGCTCACATGCTGTGCCAAATGCGAACTCGCCCGAGGAGCTTATTGCGCAACGATGTCCCCGGCTAGATTGAAGAGGACGAACGTACTACCCCCAGGTGAGTAATCTCCGAAAAAAGTTTGGGGTCGTAACATTGGGGCGAGGCAGTGAGTTGGTACTACTGTGAACACTAGCTATATCGATAGAGGAAGCCAAAGTATAAATCGACAGAGAAGAAACGCGGCGCAAAAAAACAGACCACCACCCCGAACGAGACCAGTAAGGTAGAGGAAAATATATAAGCCCCAAAGAGAACTACCTACCAATGCACGATATTGATTTGGAGCAATAGCTCTATGAAGTAGGTGAGGCTCTAAAGCACCACTGTAAATAGAGTTTTGCTAACCTAATAGATTAATGTCGTAAAAGGAGTAGTAATCCATTGGTGGGATAAACGCCGGACTGTTGTAGCCGTAACCGCTACGGCCTTACACCGAACTATAGCCCGTACTATAGTCACTAGTCTAATATACCGCCGGCTATAGTTCCACCATAACCGGTTGCCTATACACGGTGGGCTATAGAGCCATGCTATAAGCTGCAGGCTATAACCCGAGTGGCTGTGACCAGTGTGCTTTAAGCGCGGTGTGCTATAACCGGTGTGCTATAGCTGGTGCGCTATAAAGGGCGTGACAGTAAATGGTGAGCTATAGCCACAAACCGTAAAACGTTTGTGTAATTGTTTTCTAATAGTATATCGTCTTCGTCATTAGCATCATCATTATGATTAAATAGTTCGTCAATGTAATTTGTTAAACCGCCGGCAATCACATCTCTTACACCAAGCATATCATATTTCTCTCAAATTTTCTTGTAGTATCATATTATTTCGTAATCGTTTTACCGACCTCTAATTCCACTTCACAAATTACATCGTCCACGACTGCAACATCTCCGTGAACTCTGAACCGATTGTCTATTTTTTAGTATATTACTGGTGATTACTTCTTGCTTCACTTGAATTTTTGATTTTATCAGCTGCTACCATGTTTCTTTTTTCAAATTTTCCCTTAGAGTCGTGATAACAACTTCTCGTAATATTTGATTGTTTAACGATTTCCTTTAAAAAACAACCTCGCAGTTCACTTTAAGGTCAGAAATCTTGACCGTCATTCTAGTTGTGATTTTTATTTTTAGTCACCACATTACACCACAGTGGCGCTAATTTTAAGGCTCTATTTCTTGCTCACTGTACTAGTTAGTCCGCCGGTGGGCTGGTCCGTCGTGAGTAGGAAAAACTACTCGTTCAATGTGCAAGCAAGCAAGTCTAATAGTATTGTTGTCCAGTTATGTTACCAACTCTCCTCATTACACGCGAATTCGGAAAAATTTTAGTAGCTTCTTGTTCCCCACCAACCTCCTAGTAACAACAACCAGTTATAAGTCGAAGTGGTAAAATTATGTTCCTCGCTCCGCAATAGTGAATGGAGTGCATTTTGTTTTCAGGAAAACTGACCATGACTTTAAGACTTCACTAGCATGAGATGAGACTACATGGTGAACGACAATCAGTCCATACCACCACATGCTTTATTATTAGGCGCCACTAGTATAACTCTACTGGCAGCTGCCTATAAAATATATGCGAACCGGTGCTACCTGTACCATGTGTTTTTCCTTTCCAAGTGCCAACTAACAATAGAATTTTCGGTTAAATGCTTAAATTCTAATACGGTAGTTCAGGCAGCGGAAAGATTGCTTACTCAGCCCTCCATTACAATCACAACATTCACGATATAATTGCACTAAACGTACAACAAATACACGCTTCCATAGATTTTCTCATCCTGCAAATAGTATCAGACGCATACCCTTATTCTAATATGATAATCTGATGTATTGACATTCGTTGAGAAACTGCTTTCCCCTGCAGTCCATCGCTCAAAACGCTTCCACTTCATCCTTCCAACCGATATGACGAAGTGCATCGGCATACAACCGCCTTCGAGGATCCTGTAGTTTAGTAAAGTAGCGCAAAGCGGCCAGCAGCGCATTCGGGCATATTCGCAATAAATCGTTGACGTTCGAGACGTATTGCCAACACTTATGACACCCCCAGGGATGCCCATCACCAATATGCGTTTCAAATGCAAATTTAGAGGAGGTGAATTGGTCAGGTAATGCCTTACTCTTGAGATAGTATTTCAGACAACTGGCAAAATAAATATCTTCACCAAGAGGATAATCGTACGGATAGGAACCATTTAAAGCTGCTAAACTGCATTGAATCATACTCTCTCGAGACCGAATGGAAAGACCTCCATTCCCGCCAAAAAATTCTCTACTGTCGATTGGAATGGTATAATTGCTATCACCTCCTATCAGCCAGTTATATGGCCACGGAGCACCTATGTAATCGTATTTTGTAAAGTTTTCCAAATGGTAGGGGGAATTCGAACACACTGCTGAGTCAGGCTGAAGGTGGAGAATTCGTTCACCTACCACCATTCGCCAAAAGTCAACTCTTTTAACGAAAAAGGTGCTTAAGGTATCCCTTCTGCGTAGTTGGCTTTCCCAAGTATGATGCATTCGTGAAAGCACAAATCTGTGACGATATTCACTACTCAATCTCTTCAAAGGATCAAGCAATGTATGATTCGCATAAAAAACTTGAAATATCCACTCGGGTGGGATATGCGACGCGAAGTGGCGGATGGTTGATATTAATTCATATGACGAGCTTCCTGTATAAATTATTAGAGCGGCTCTTGAATTGTTACTCGGGTGATGAATTCTTCTGTCAGATAGAACACAAAAGGATTGAAGTAAAAATAATATGGGCACGTAACATGTGAGTCTAAATTTCCACATAGTTGATTGTTCCTAGGTTTTTCCGACAAAAACTCTAGTTTCGGTTAAGAGCACTTATACGCTCGAAACGATTCAGTGATGGTATCGTGAGGCAATAATTAAATCACAAGGATAGTAAAGGAAAAAATTGGATGGTGAAACGAAAGTTTAGGATGGGGCAGTTTTTCCTAATTATTACTGATGGTCTTTTTAGACTGAAGGATATAGTTTCATGTACTAGTGGTTATCACTTGTGTTTAAACTCTAACTTAACGCAACCATACTATTCTATTCTACTAGAAAAAATTCCGTCTCCACGAAAAAGACAAAGCAACTTGTAAAACTATCACATTCACTTCTTGAACGCCATCCCGTCCCAGATCTGAACTACTACCGACTCGGCGGGTTTCTGGGGGTAGTTTGTTGTTTTCAGGGGCGGAGATATTTCAATTCCTAGCCAGCGCATGCGTTGTTTGCGAAAATTAAAAGGCATCATGTTGTACTTTGTAAACCTAGTTCTTACTTTACTCTTCTTGTGAATATTTATGGACATTATTCGAAATAAATTGTTTTTCTGAAAGCACATTCGCATATTTTGTTCTGATAAATGGTTGCGGAAAATTGTGACTAATATCTATATATATATATATATAGGTAACTACATGTCTTGTTTTGTTAACTATATATATCTACAAGCCACTATCTAGGGTTCTTACTCACTCAGTATGATTCCAAAAGAATGCTTAAGGATTATATATCGACGTGATCTGAGACGCAACTCATAGAATGTCTTACTAGAACAAAAATAAGGTTAGCAATGAGACACGCAGACTATTCCAAAGATCCATGAGCGGGGCTCATAGAAAAACGATAAGTATCTTATAATAGGATCATTCACATTCACCAAGGATTTTTGCACAGGTAAGACACTCTTCAAGTAGAAAGAAGTGTTTGCTAAGTTATTTCGAAGTATAAAGTATTTAACTTTTGCCGTTAATAGAGGCTAATCATGGCGGACAGGGGACGTAGAGTTTAGTCCTCTCTCCCTTCGCTTCATTAACTCCATCAACCCTCGGCCAGCAATAGATGTTCTAAGAGTTTCGACAATAGTAGATATGAGTAATACACCTATTTTTTAGCTTAAAATGCCGATAGCGAGAAGGTAACCAAACTTATCTGAGTAGTTACGAATTCATAAAATACATCTTCCGGCAACTGCATAGAAGCAATCATCTTCCCAAATTGTATTCGAGAGTTTTGAAGCTATCCAGTTCTCGTGAAATTTTTATTTGTTGCACAGACCTTATGACAATACTCTATGAGTCGCAAATTTCGCCTGTGCTAATCCTCCGGTAGTGACGAAGGAAGGAAGTAAAAATTTTAAAGTGTACTTCTTGTTCTAAGACATGCACGTCAATTAGCATCTGTAGAAAGATTGTCGAAAATCCGTTTGATCGCTCGGTATGTTTGCATCATAGATCATTTTTTTGATAACCAGGTTTATTTGTCTTTATAGTATTCTTTCCCATTTATTGCTTATTTGCTCTTTACGATCGCTAATGCAAAGAACTAATGTTAAATGTTAAATTTAAAATAACTAAGTATTCAATTGAGAACTTGCAACCCTCGAATGAACGTCGTATTGATATCATTACCTGTAAATTAAATTGGGTTTTACGACTTGTGGGCTGACTGTTGGTGTGATAACGATATAGCAAGACACTTCTCTCCAAGTATCAATCTTGATAATACACCAAGTGATCAAACTTAATACTAATTAGGTTGCTAACCTACCTTTGCTATTTTTCAAAGCAAGAAAATGATTCGATTCAAATGAGAACAATGGTATCATCTCCTGGCATTCCTTATGATACTTGAAACTTTGTCAGGAATTATTTCCCAATCAACGAAACTACTTGAACCACTACAGAGTAAATTGGCCCCCGATTCGATACACTCAGATCTCTCCACTTGGCACCGGTATCGGCTATTTTGCATTTTCTCTCCACACCAGCAGTGGATTTTTACGTAGAAGATGTAGATTGTCTTAGTTTACAGTCATCCGTAAAATCAATATAGGTTTCAGTCTAACTCCGATCACCATCAAGTCTTTGAATCGCGATTATCTTTACTTTTATCTTAACATAACCTTGACAAAACCAGATATGATCTTAACTTTTGTCTACTTCAATCTCTCCTGTGTGATTCTGCCCGAGGATGAGAGAGCAGGATCCTCAAAATACCACTAGATCACCGATATTTAGGCCTTCCAGCTTCTGAATTCCACCCCGGTCTCCCAAGTTGCTACTGAATGAAAAAGGTTTACAAACAAAACCTACCCCTTTAGCGATTGGAAAGATCGCTTCTGGGCGACGGTATTCATTTGATCATAGTTCTTGGATGTTTTCAGTCGACAAGTTCTCGAGCTAGATTAATCCAAATTGGAAAGTCAAACAATAGAAATTTTCGGTTGTACCTCCGGGTGTAGGCACCAGAGACTCCCCATTCGTCACGCAGCCGCTCATAAGTGTATTCGAAAAAGGTCCACATTTTTCCCCTTCGTCACTCCCGCGCGGTATCAATCTACAAAATTGGATTCCGGTCAAGAATAAATGCGCTAGTTCTATTCAATTAATGGGAATCTATCATTTGCATCCTGGTTGTTCCGGGCCCTGGATGCGCTCTATCATAATTTGATTTTCTCAATCGGAATTTTTGCTACGTATTTTCCTGACGCAGCCATTCTTGATCACTACCTCATGCTCATCCTTTGATCCTCGGCTAAGTTACCATCACAAGTGAACTTCGCTTTTATTTGAATCCACTTTTATAACGGATTTCTGGATTTTCTGGTCTTTCTTTCGGTTTCTTTTTCAGTAATGGATCAGCTTTAGGTCCGGATCATTTGATTATGGCGGTTCTCCGAATTTTAAGGCCCTCGGTAGCAGAGGACAATCATCTCCCAGACGGCTTTGGCCTTGAAAAAAATCTTTTTGTTTGTTTCCTCCAACCCCATGTGCACTTGCAGGACACCTCCACGTGGACTCAATCCAAAGTTGTTCGAACAATCTGCTCCATGTGCCTTTCTTCTTGAGCACAGGCGATGACTAAACATTTCTGAACAATTCATCGAGTACGACACATAGCTTTCTCTCGTTGTCAAACTCTAGCCGATTCTGTGGAAGATTTCCGCGGACTACTGAGCTACTTCTCTGTTCGTCAAATGAAGTTTATCGAGAATAATGGCGATGCTGACCCCTTGCACTCGGTCATCAACCCCCTATAGGCGGCCCTCTTGACACAGGTGGAGGTGGCGGGGAATTACTCGGTACCAATCCGTACCCTCCATTCCCCTGAGCCCTCCTAGCTTCACTTCTGCCGCTGGTTCTAGTTTTTTCTGTTAACCGAGAACTTTTCCACTTCGAATCAGTGCTTTCCGGTCTTGAACGCTACTCCACTTACTCATCCGGAGCGGGAACGTCCCATACCCGCGCTAATGACGGAGAGTGCCCTTGTTGCCGACCTCTTTTGGTGGAGAAGCGTTGCCACTCTTCAACGACTCGAACCGAAAAACGCAAATGCGCCTCGAGTCTGGAATATAGTAGTATTTTTTCGATTGCTGGGCCTTGAACAGTAGAGAAAAACTAAAGGAAGTATTATCTTTTCTCTAGACTAGACCAAAATACATTTCTAAAACGGTTTTTCTCACCTTTACCGGATGAAAAAGTCGTCAGGCGAAAATTTCCTAGTGAGAGATTATAGTCGTCGTAAAATTATCGTAGATAATTTTCAGTTTTCGCTAGAAGAGCACGACGAACGCTTAGTAGTTGAAAACTTCTTAAAGTGCGAATGTCTTCGTCGACAGAGTTAAGCGATAATTTCATCTGAGTTTTCCGAATTTGATGGATGCTGAGACTCGAACTGTTTATCTTCAAATAAGCACTCCAAAAATTTAGGCTCGTCCTGTTCTCATCATTACCAAGTTGGAAGAGTGGAACTGAAGTAAGATCTTGGTGCTGGAAACCTGAAATAGCGAAAGCAAGCCAGAGGAACATCGCTGGATTTGGATTTGAATTCCCTTGTGGCCTCGATTTCCTTTGCCTTAAGATATTCCCTTGGATTCATGATGCATCCTTGATTGGACTTGAACGGATTTGCTATCTTGATTTTCCTCCATCGCTTAGTATCTTCCAGCTAACGCGCGCTAAATGCCGCGAGGAGTGGTGTCGCTTGTACTTTGCTTTCTAGGCTTAGATAACGTTGATCTAGAGGCCTTGAGACGAATTCTCAGGTAAATAAGCCACTCAGAATCGGAGAGGTTGTTGCAAAACATGACTCAGAATCATCGGAGTGGTCGTAAAACACCACTAAGATATGTCGTTATGGTACTCCCGTAACAAAAATCGATTTAAACTAGGAGAAGCGGTGGTTCTTAGAGTATGCTAACCACTACCGCTGGTTCATGGAAGAAGGCAGCGTTCTTTTTTAATAGGAGGAGAAACCACAAACCGTGTACAAGAGATTGTCTATTGCTCATCGCGGGCCGTGGTGATGGCCTACTAGTTACTTCATCAGTGAAAGGCAACTCCCGTACTAGTCTACAAATTTTACCTGCAATCTCCTCTTTTATCTCCCTTGATGTACATACTTCCTACGTGACATGCATACCTCACTCTTTTCAAAAAATTGTGAAGACATCACACAGGTGATAATAGTTCAGGAGATGATCATACTAGTTAGAATTGTTTATGCTACAATAAACCTCACTTAAAACTCGATCGATTGATGCGAGTAAAAGCCGATGATGCTCTATAGATTTCTATTGAGGCATACGAAGACGATCGAATGAACCCTGTTCCCAAGGACTTCCGTTCATTCTATCGCATCAGCTCTGAATACACCTGTGTAACCTTTCCTACTCCCCTTGTCCGTCCATCCCGGAACACTATGTTTGCACCTATTGTCACATACTCCGGAGTGTACAAGAATCGAAACCTACATTCAAAACAGAATCAGATTCGTCAAATGGATTCAATAACTCTCCGCATCAATGTAAACTTCTTATTCCAATTTACACCATCCAATTGTATACAAGTTGCAACTTAAGTACCGCGATTAGTAAAACGTCTTACCGGCAAATGCGTCGATCCCCAGGCCCCATAGACTCCTCTATACACATATATTTATTGAAAAGAAATTAAGATAAAGGGGAGATAAATATACGATTAGGTATGCAATATATTCTCAGTTTCATCGAATTCCTGAGTTTCAGCCCAATAGTAGGAAGTTGGATTTAATCAATAGTAGGAAGTTGGATAAAATATCTCATCCGTATCCCAAAAATAGTGTCGAGTGAACATATAAAGTATATTACAAAGAATAAAGATAGAGCGGACTCAAACACGTCTGTGTTGCACGGATACTCCCACGCATGAAAATATTAAATGCTTTTTGCAGAACGAGATGTATGAAGAACAGTACAATAGGTAGCGATAGAACATAAGACAGCTTACCACTATCGCTGTTATTAGTCAGGGCACTGTCCGTGGGTAAATTGCTGATGGTGGACGATGAATGGGCCACACGTCCAGGTGGGTCCGCTCTTCGACTATTGTAGAGATATGAATAGTCAGAAAATAGGAAGCGCATCATTCATGCAAAAATAGGGGATATTTCCACTGAAATCGTGATCAAATCATTTACCCTGGACGTATCACTTTCACCATATACTATATCTATTTCATCTCGATCATACACAGGCAGTTGCTTCCCAACCAACACATTCGCCTCATTGATTCTCACGCAAGCTAGAGGGAATTATGTCGCCGAACCGAGAAGACAGGGGTGGGACTGACCTGATTTCTGTAATCTTTGCGGATTGACGGACGCATTGTATGTGAACTACAGGCTCGTAATTCTTCCGTATTCTAAACGATGAGGACCATGGAGAACAATTAGTCAGGAAGATATCTTTGTTACCCCGGATATAGTCAACGATATCCACGATCTACACGGGAGAGTAAACTTACCTGGTGGGGTGGTAAACGAGAAGGATATCTGCAGAGAATTCCCAGCATATGTTTGGGTACGGGTCGATCCCTTCGCCAAACAGCATCATTCCACGACGTCGACAACGAATCGCTGTCCAGGACTCCAGTCCGCCCTCCCGGATATACTCACGCACCACGCAGTCCTTCGGGCCAACGTTTATCTTTCGAGAATGAATATACTCTACGGGGAGGGTGCTTAGACCAGTATCCACTTTCAGTTTGCGCCTTCTCTCGGCCATCCCTCGTTCTGAAAATAAGATTCAGGTGGTTATGCCCGTGTGACAAGCGGGAAAATAAACGAACACAACTCGTTGGCTGTATGCTGACGATAAGAAAAAAACTACACAAAAAAGGCTCTACGCTCAAATCTTCACATAATTATATCCTCAAGTATATGAGGAATATATACACTAATTACTGTCTCTCACCCTGGCTCTCATTTTCCAGCGCAGGCCCACCAGGAATAAGGACCTTGACCCCATCATGTTCACTGTCTTTTCTAACTTCGCTATTGGAAACTCCATCGCGATACGGATTCCTCCCATTTCCTTCTATGTCGTGCATTTGACTACCCGCGGAGGGAGATTGTCCTACGCTCCCCCGCTCCTCCTGTATGGTGGGAAGAGTGGATAAGGATATGGATACATGAAGGTCAAGTCATACGCCCCACGGCGGTTATACTTGTGAACGTATGTCGGTTTATCGAATAAAATGTACTTTATTGTTAATTGAATACAAATCGTGGTTTTCCTCACCTTGGATTTCTCCAGCGTGGATATGGAAGGACAACTCGACGCTGTAGTTGGAGACACGTCGGAGACTTTAATCTGCAGCGCGAATGTCGCGCGCTGTCCGGCGACCACGCGTTTCAGAGGAACGTTATTCACGCGCACCCCCACCACCTGCACGGTATCAGGTCGCCAATCAAATACAAATAGGCGAGTGGTGTATATATTTAAGCAGAACTACAAGACAGTATATATACGAGTTCTAGACTAACGTGGAATATATACCTTGATTTTGCTCACGTTGCCCTTGTCGTCCGGACCTAGCATCATCTGTGACACAGCCAGCGGGGTACAATGACGACAACATGATCACAGTACACTACACGTGTCGTCCTTAGGGATGAATCGATCCATAGCCAAAGATCAAACTGTGTGCCTCCCATCCCTACTATTCCTTCAACTCAACCCGTGTCGGATTACCTCGTCATTAACTCGAACGGTTCCACATTGCACTTTGCCTAATACAATCGCAGTACGGTACTCCTCCGCCGTCGTCATCCCTCGGCCCCTGTCGCCTCCTCCGG
>VKHC01000586.1:0-10795 GCA_015143735.1 Synura sp. LO234KE | reverse complement strand
TCCTTACGTTTCCGACAGTGCAAGGCATTGCGAACAAGACCAAAGTCTCGGACCGCAGCCTGAACCAACGAGTGCCGATTGGAAAAGTCCTGTGTCCGCCATTCTTCAGGAGAAAAACCACATGCCCAGAGGGCATCAGGCGGACCTGTGTCCCAGGCTAAGTGGTCAACAACATAAACCCACTCAGCAACGATGGCGGAGATGCCTGCATAATGCGTAAGAGGCGTAGTCCAGGGTATAATGGGATGACCCGAGGAAACAATACCTAGGTGTTGTTGAATTTTCAAGAGTGCTTTGAGTTGAGCTCGGGAGGCAGCATAAAGCGGACTCCAGTACTCCTTCATCCGATCGCGAGGCGGCTTCTTTCGCTTTACAGGCGCAGCCTGAAGAGTTGTAGTCGTGAGAGATTGCAATTGTTGAGAAGCCTGGGTTGAGTCAAGGGAGCCCGAGGGGAGCGGAGGGTGTGCCAACAAGGCCGTTTGGTACGCTGCTAATTGCAGTTTGGAAGGCGAAAATACCCGAAGGTTCATTAGACGATGATCAGAGCGAACTGGGGAGAACCTCGGAAGAAGAAGCCGATCAGTTGTGATCGCATACGAGACAAGGAGGGGACGGTGATCGCTGCGGACACGTCCGGTAAGAAGAGGGATGCCGATGCTAATGACGAACCATTTTATATATCCAATTCAAACAAAAACGCTTTGAAAAATTGTCAAATATAAGAATGCAATCACTTACAGAGATTCTCATCTGCTAGGAACTTAGTGAGGCTATAGTGAATATTGCAAAGTTCCATAACAGTACCTCTAGAAAAGTAATAGCCCTCATCGTGACGTAGAAAAATATTATCATACCACGTCACCTCCATAAACTTGCAGTAGTGTATGGAGGAAATTTTAAATTTATCTTAGTTACGAGATATGTGAACCAAACTGCAAACTTGTGCTGCTCGTCCCATATATATGATATCTTGCATTTTTAAAATTTTCCTCGTAGAGTTTTCTTTGTTTGAGCACGATGCTTATTTCTGATATTGCGAATTTTCTTAAGAGTTTGATCTAGGATCGCAAAGTAGAACATCCAGTTAATTTTCTCACGCTGTTACTTTCGATATTTAAGTGTCTTTCTTGAACGGTTTGTTTTTTTCATCACTGCGCGGATTAACGATATTGTACCATTTTGAATAATTATTATTGATGATTTAAAAAAAGTCTTTCCTGTGCCACGCACTAAATTAACAAAATAAATTTAAGGGTGATGTATCATTATTGCAAAATTCAATTTTAAACAAAGCCTACACAGTCCATTTTGTTTGTGTGCCATATCGCCACCCCTATTTTTGTTTTAGTAAGTCAAATTCGACTCTATAATATGTATTAGTTGTGTCTTCGAGTTCACTCACGTGGATATCTTCAACCGGCCTCGGGACTTCCCAGGTGGTTTATGGGGAGTAGCTAGTTTGGGCAGCGCTTACGGAGTACCCTAAATTTAGTTTGGTTTTATCGGTCGTTGAACACGGTCGTAAACTAAATCTAGGATTTTCGAAAATGTATGAGTTGCAACTTACGTTACTTTGATATGTTGGTGAATGAGTGAGAATCCTGTTTAGGTCATGTAGATATATAGCTTCCGTGGGAAGGAAGAGGAGATCGTTGAAATGGGTGAGACGATCTTTGAAGTTGTAGGAGTTTAGAAAATAAGCGATTATTAGGGGCAAGATCCCGCGGTAGAGTTGTTCTACGGCCACTAGTCTTGTAGAAGCATAGTAAAGCGGCGGCAGGTACCCAAGTGAAGGAGTACTTTGAATAGGATGGAATATATAGAATGGCCTTTAGACAAGAAGGAACTAAGAAGGCGGCAGGGAGCCCTCCTCTGAGGGGATGCTAGCAGATAGCCCTGGTGAGACGAGAAGGTGGGTAGTCCTCCTGCTGCGTCGACAAGTGGGCGATCAATGTGGTACCAGACGGAGGTGCTCATCAATAAAAAACCATGCTATAGTGGTCCGGAAACAAATCGCATAGTTAATTTACAATGTATGCTGTAGTGGTACCAGGAGCATCTAAAGTCTAGTACTTTTAAATAAGTGAGGCGGTTTTCGTCCTGATCCGCATCATAATTTTTTTCTACTCCAGTTCTGAGAGGTGTCGTTGACTCAGAATTTTAACCTTAAAATTTCGGTCGCTTGGAAATGAAAATCTTCAAAAATCGACAGCTTCAAATCTAAAACCAACCCAACAACCGAACCGCAGGAAGTTCGGGAAAGCATCCAGAAGATGAAGTCAAATCCAATGGTCTGGACCCAAGCAAAAAAAACAATAAGGCATTAAATTATCGTTATTTAAACCTTAAAATTTCGGTCGCTTGGAAATGAAAAGCTTCAAAAATCGACAGCTTCAAATCTAAAACCAACCCAACAACCGAACCGCAGGAAGTTCGGGAAAGCATCCAGAAGATGAAGTCAAATCCAATGGCCTGGACCCAAGCTTCAGGCCAACTGAATCCTGATAGGGACTAATCATTAATTTTAACATATTCTCAGAACCCCAAAATCAGAGTCAATCTTGTTTGTGTAACCACATCAGATAAATCGGGTCAAATGGGCCGGTTGATGTCGGTTTATGTTGGTAAAAAATAAACCGCGGAAAACTTTGAATATTGCTCAATAACAAAATCTGATAATCTAGGGGTTTACACAAACTTCGTTTATGCAGAAAATCCTCGAATCATCGGCATGAACTTGTGTTTTTCTAGTACTATTCTCCGCAAGCCTCGGAAATTACTCGAAAAAGCTAGTTTGTGAGAAGTTTATACTTCTATTTTGACGACATAAACTCTTAGATTATGACCCAAGTTTCAATTCGAAGCGTTCCCAAATCAAGTATCTTTCCATATGGCAGGACCTCGTGCGTCCAGTTAGCTCAAACCTGATTGCGACGGAATATTTCAGATTTCAGAAGTAAAATCAATTTGCAAGCTCCCACGGCATCTTGTACTGCCAAATTCTCAAATGAAGCTGAGCATCAGGCGTATCTGAGAAGAGTTTTGAATCTTACTTCGAACCAGGGTCTACTCAAGCAGTAGAGCGACATCGAGGGTCGGAATCACATCAATTATTCTGCAAATGGTTTAAGTCCTCGATTCTTGCAGCCTATGCGAGCTCCCATGAAATCCTTTCCGACCAGACCTTCGGATGACGGTTTTATCAGACGTATGTGCGGAGAGTCCAGATGGCTAGCTCGAATCCCAGGCGATTTGAATTCTTGGGGAAAAGCTGCATGCAACATTCTTGAAAACTTGGTAACGGACAGTTGTATATTACAATAAGATGGCGGTCCATGCCCACGCGACTGCTCATCTCCCACAGCACATTCCGGAAATAATTCCCACATCAGCGCTACAATTCGTGATTCACTCGAAATGGGAGCTGCTGAGCTTGCCAAGCATGGCCTCCCCTGGGATGAGACTGCTCACATTAAGCACAAAGCACTTTACATCCATCTGTGAGCATAGCTGACTTGTAACAGACGCCTCGCGGTGGAAAAGATACAGCCCTGTCTCGACTTGTCCGTTCAGCGCACGGACATATTGGGGACAATAACCGCCCCTAGTCCCGCCATCGTCACATCTCCCATTAGCTGCTTTAACAGACTCGGAGCTTCCAGAACAAAGGAGAGCTTATCAAAATGATTCTCCGGTCCTTGCAGATCTCAGGCGTAGGGCCGATAGGGCTCTCCCAACAGTTTGAGACCCAACACGACAACTCCTCAAAGGTCAACTACGTCCAAGGTGGGTGGCTTAGCAATTTTGTCTTTTAGGTCACCTCTTCCAGGTTCCAGCTCAAGGACGATTTCTCCAGCCTAGATGTCCGCATTTGCCCCGAGTCCGCTTCCACTGACTTTCCAACTATTCGACGTTGAAGGTTACAAAGGGCAAGAAGACCATCTTTGCTTTAGTAGGGGACATCGTCGTCGCGTATTAAGACACCCCTGCCTGGGAAAAATTTCCATCGCCCTTGGACATATGACCTTCTCCCCCTGCCCCTACTCGGTCACGGGACTTGCCTTTGGGTACATAGGGGATAGGTAATTGCTTACTTTGTAAAGACCATGAACGTGCTTTAGAAATATAAAATACTTCTGTGGTTGCTAAAAATTTTTATTTGTACTTAAGTGATGTCAAAGTATTTTTTAGTGGATACTTTTTTTTAAATCCTAAAGTATTTTGCACAAAAACTGCCGTGTTACTAAAGTTCAAAACTAGATTTTCCCTTAAGTAAGGTACATTCACGGTACACTTTAACCGAAATGCTGTAGTTTTCCTGAAGCGAAAATACTTTAGGACGGATTTTGTTTTAGCATCATGGTGCTCTCTAGACGGCACCCTCCGCCAACTGACTTAACATTCATTTCATTTCTCTTAGTATTAAATAACCATTGGATTTTCGGGAACTTAGATTTAATATTAACTGACAGGAAGTGAAGAAACTGTCAACACCATCAGCAAGTGTAACTTCAAGCATGCCCTTAATAAGAACTAGAAAGAACCCACACCGCTCCAAGCTATACTGCCTCCTGTCGTGCGTCTAGGGATCACTTCAACACCGTCCTCCTTCCTCTCCTGACTGAGTGAGAGACTATGCACTGGTTCGTATAAGAATTTAAACTAATAATCATGTGAACCGGCACTATTATCGCTAAATTTTACAAAGACCAAGTCCGTGCCCGCTCGATCGGGCGGGGGAATGTCCCTGCCTCCTTTTTGGAAACCGGGTAATGAGTGGAGCAGAAATTGCTAAGTAACAGATTTTTATATACGAAGTCGTTCTACGACATCTTGCAGAATAAGGATGAAATATTATTTAGCAAACGGTTAGACTAGATGTTAGCAATAATGTCGCTTGGATATTATTTACTCAAAACGAACAACGCAAGATAGCGAAGTGAATGCGCGCAGGTTTTGGGCGGATACTCCACAATTCCCCGAAATCGTATTCTGTATATTTCGAGGGAACCGCTTTACCAGATTCATTTCTGATGCGCCGCAATCGTTCCCTGTGAGCTCTGGGATGAGATAGATGTAGAGTGGGGAGGCAGGAGGATGCGATAGGCGCGGAATCTGTGGTTTAGGGAAAGCATATCATGCATGCCCAGCCCGTTGCTACACACCGCCCCATCTATTTTGTCTGGGTATAAGAAGTACACTCGACGGATCCTACTGTGCACTAAAGACATACATACGAACACGTCTGGTTCTGTATAAGTATAGAGATCAAGTCCGGTGCAGAGATATTGGGAGGCAGGAATGGGAAATGGAAGTGGAGAGGGGGAGGAGTCGGTGCAGGCGGAAGGTGTATGGACTCGGGGAGCAGACGGTTGGGGGGAGAGGAGCGGCGGGATCACAGGCTTTAAATCGATGGTGTTGTGGTGGTAACTGCCCCCGTCTGCATTCGGAGAATGAGAGACTGTCTCACCAACCGCGTTGTTTGTGTGTCTGGAGTCCGTGGCATTTCTCTTCTCCCCGCGCCCTACAGTATCTCCAACTATCACACAGCAGAACAAATAAGGACGCGAACGAATGCAAAAAAGAGCGTGGTGGCAAGTGCATGCACTGGAGCAGAATGAGTGGTCGCATCGCCATCCCTCATCCCTCATCCCACCTGCATGATCTTGGCGAATCGTTCGGACGAGCATAGCAACTCCTTCTATACAGAGAGAGACGGGGTCGTAGAGAGGGTGTTGAAGTACCACGGGACCATGCAAAGCGAGCAGGTGAGAGAGGACTTCCGAGGACGATGCGACTTCCTACGATAAACCAAATTGGTCGAGAATTACAATACATCGCGATTTATATATAGAAACATGATGACAGAGAATCAGAAACACGTGTTTTTAGATAGATACCATACCAATGTTAGATACCATAGTAATATGGCAGAAAACTTGATGAGATAAATATATTCTATACTTGCTTGTCGTGTGACAGGGTTGATAATAATTGCGCCGCCGGAAGGCAGATTCTCCTCGATTTCGTTGAAGTCATTTTGTCGTGATATTGCATCCCGTTGAATATTATTATAGTTCCTAGTCTCGTCCAATAATTTGCATGCCATTAATTGAACAAATGACATGTCAGATTCAGATAGTCCAGCTTCCCTATCTCTCTCCAAATCTGTTGGGCGAAATAGCGTTGGCCAATACTCGTTGAAACTCTCATATTCAGCTCTTGAGCGTGGTAATCCGCTACTAACATAAAGTCTTTTTATGTTAGCAAAAAAAATTCTAACCTGCGATACAACATCATACAATTTACAGTATGAATGATTAGCAATCCCGATAACTGGGAAGTTTATTCTAGACCTTCGGATTCAGTTCATTTTCGGGGATATTAGTTGGACATATTGCAACCTCCATGATATTCGAGCTCAGATTTCTTGCCCTCTTAATGTGCGCTAACTGGAGCTAATTTATATTTCGCATAAGTCTAAACATCATAATCATACATTAAGTTCATGGAGCGGGTAAATGGATGATAATAACCGAAGAGCATCCGAAGTTTGCTTTTTCTCGCATTCACCGACAAATATCTCTATAAGTTGCTTTTCTTGTCCATTCTTTTTGACAATTTCTTCGACTATCACTTTTGACATTAACAAGAAACTCGGACTCAATCAATATCAATCCTACCCGCTTTGAAAGGGTGGACTTAATACATACATAAATATAAAATAAAATTAAAATTTAGCTTGGTACAGAAGGGAAACAATGTCGCGCATCGCCAAAGCCCAATTTATTTTTTCAATATTTCATTTCAAACTCACGTCGCACTCATCACGTTAGAGCAGTCCGGAGATTTCTTGACTCCCTTGCTCTACACTTGAACAATTTTGTATGTATGCAAGGGCATTTTCTCCCCTATCCTGTACCTTGATATTGTAATAGACTCTTAATCGTGCTTAAAGCAGTGAAATCTCTTACATTAAAGCTACGAATTCCCTTATGCGATGGAGGGAAGATTTACGGCTTCAAGCTACACAGAATATTATACGTTAAGAAATCAGCTTGAGAAAGTGAGTAATTTATATATATACCTCTTTTCATATTATTGAATTGTATTCTCCAGACTGGATTTCTGAACCAACTTCAATCGCCTTTTCGGGAACTTATCTACGGATTGTCGGACTCGAAAAAAAAATTGGAAACAATACGAACAAAAGACAACTCTAGTTCATGTACCAAATTGATTGACGCACCGGATATCGAAGAGAAAGGAGGAAATACAGACGATTCTCAATACTTTCAGGATTGTTGGTCCGTTCACGAATCTTCTTGGAGAAGTTTTTGGTGGGAAGATGATGGTTCAAATGTTACAAACCATGAACTTCGATCCCGCGTTGCTAAAAAACGATCAAAGAATCGCCGGCGTCGAATTGAAAATGTAGTACACCAGTCACCCGACAGCACTAAGCCTTTCCTTCCCCCATATGATAGTTCCGCAAATAATACTGACCATATTCCGAACACCTATATCTTTCATCTCGATGCACCGACAATTGACTCATCTTTCTTGGAAAATAACCTCAATCTTGGACTTCAATTCGAAATACTTCAAGGTAGTACCATTCGTGTCAAGCAGTTCCTCCACCGCGAATACATATCGAGCGGATTAGAAGATACACGAGGAATAGCTGAGCGCTCGGGTCTAATATCTATCGGAGACTATTTGCTACGGGTCTGCTATGGGGACATTGAAATAGATATGTCGTTTTTGGGACTGGAGCAGAAGATCGAAGTGATTCAGAATCTAGAATTGAGGAATAAGGTAACGGTCGTTGGTACACTTACGTAAAAGTATATGTTTTCATGTGTGAAAGTTGCGATATTCTATATATTTTTGCGTTGCTGAATTTGAATAGTAGTCTTTTATCGCTCGCTTCAGAATATGCGGACACAGACTTCTGGTACTACAAATATCTTCGTGATTTGCATAAGTTGACTGATATTTTTGTTTGGAAACGATCTGGACTGTGCGCGATGAAACGCATTTCGGAAAAAGATCAGTTTGAAAGGCTGTGTGCACTCATCCATTAACCTCTCGCTTTGAACCTGCATGAGAGATCTGATATGGATTTTTTTCATTATCATTATTACGAAGTGCAATCTCTTGCCATGGCTTCAGTCAAATTGAGGAAATATTGATGTTTCAAATCAAAAGTGATTTCGTAACCTTTATTTTGCACTTATTTATATTTTCATCGGATGTAGCACTTATAAATGCTTCTTATATTATTTTATTGCGATTGTAATGGTACAGTCGGGCTGTGAGCTATTGTTTATGTACGGCGACTGTATGACGGATGACGAGGCTCAGAGGGATAGGGAGCGGTTTAAGGGTGACCGCCCGATCGGTGGTTCGTCCGAGTCTGAGGACATAGGTCTCGAGCTTGGGCTGGGTCTGGGTCTTGACATGGGCGAGTTACTGGATAGGGGTACGGGCCGCTACTGCGATCGCCTCTTGCTAGGGCCTCCATCGCTTGTATTGCTCTACCCTCCTTCCCACTGCCGCCTCCCATTCCACTCTCTCTTTTGGCTGATAGTGCACCTCTTACTTCACGATATCTTCTCCTCATGTGACATGTCAAGGAGTGCGCAGTGGCACAAGAAAAGAGAGCAGTCGAGATCGTTCACACCAATTCGGAGACCGAGCAAAGGAGCGATCTTCGCCCAAAGGCATCACTCAGGACGATGAGTCCCTGTCCATGAACTCGATGATCCAATTGGGATTGGACTCGATCGACTCCGCGACACGTGTCTGGCTTGACCTCGCGCCATTCCCTCTCTTCTCGTCGGACGATGCGACGGGACATGTGCCACAGGACTTGTCGCATGTGATAGAGAGAGACCTGAAACGGAGGTACGGTGGAAGGCGGGGAATGGGGAGAGGTCCTGAAATTTTACACTATTTGACTCTGTGCTTCAATTCTTGGATTGAAGGCGTAGCGGCGGATGTAGCAGATTTTCTGCTTTCGTTTCACATTAAATTATATCCATCAACTTTGAGATTATCTCATCCTCGTATGTATGTATATACGCGGCGGGTCACGTGTCTGCAGCCATCTCTACCCCTCCCTGTGCCCGACCATGACGCTTCAAGAGCGAAGTGAGGCTACAGTAGCCCGTCAACTCCCCTCTCTCGCAGAGGATGCCCGGGCTCTAATTCAGGAGAGGAGAAAGGCATTCTGGACGATAGAACTAGAAGACAGACTTTGTAGACGAATGCAGAAGGTTGTGGATGACTCCTCTCATCGGCGATGTAGCCCTGATGATCACAGTCCAGATGATAACGGGAGGTCACTTTCTTTCTGGTCGAAGCTAGAAGGAATACATGTAGGTTCGGCTGCAGTGGAGTCTATCCGCTCGATTCTGATCCGAGACTACGCGCCGTTACGTATGAGGTCCGTGGGATCGGGCGTGTTCGGGTCTGATGTCAGTGACCTGGAAGCGGAGACAGAGACACTTGGCAGTACCCACTCCGCATGGTATGACACAGGACCTGAGGATGACCCCGGTAGGAGTCCGCGCAGTATGTTTGACAATGGGTTCGGTGGAGAGGGTGGAGCCCGAGCTGTGGAGTGGGTTGGGGGTCTCGAGAAAGACCGGGGGGAGTTTAGCCGAACATTGGTAGAGGACTTGGAAGAGGAGTTAAGTACCCTGACCCTGCTCCTGAAGGTGTCCGCGGTTCACAGAGATGACTCGAATATGACTCCCACACACGCTCTGATACGGCGAGCGCCTTTCCGACATCCAGGACTTCCTCAACCTTTACTGTCCACAATGTCCTTCCACGGCGGTGGTTCCACCGATACTTCCGCGCTGATTAGATCCCCTGTTCCAGAGAGGGAAGTGTACACCGAGAGGCTTCAGAAAGCGCTGCTCTGTCCACAACTGTCTCTTCTCACCGATGATCGTGTTGTCCCGCTACTGAGTGCGTGGGTGGCACTTCTGCCCACACCAGTAGGCGGGTCCGTACGAAGAACGAGCTATCCTCCCGAATCATCCCCACCCTCTTCTTCAACGATCAAGACGGTATCCAGGTCCAGGTCCTCGTCTTTAAAGAGCGAGCAGCAGAGAGACCGCTCTCCAGAAGGTGTGGCGACGCGACAACTCGCTACTCTGTTTCTTGCTCTGCAGAGTGCCGGACCGTGGCTCTTGGACCTGCGTGCCCTCTCGAGATCTACTGTAAGCGGTGGATACTCATTCTCCTGGATGTCGAGCGGTTTCGGTGTTAGTGTCTCCGGACTGAAATTGGCCTTTTCCTACTTCCCGCTCCAGCACACTGTGTGTTTTGCGATGGATAGTTTGTGGTCCGAAGCAGAGCTATGCAAACGTGCGAAGCTGTATGCGAGAAAGGTAGATCTGGATGTGGTGCTTGAAATCAGTAATTTGAGACAGTCCTGCCAAGGAGTATTGACAGCTCTTCGAATCGTTCTTTCAAATGACATCGCGCAACTTGAGTTGTCCCGAGTCAAAGAGTATTTAAATACTTTCCGAGATAACGTACGTTGTAAAGAAGCATGGACGGAAGATAGTAGCGAAATAGACGTCGAAGTGGAGAATTGGTTAACGACAATGATGCGCGAGATTAACGGCTATGAAGATGTGGTTCCGGAGCGGTTATCTATTTGGTTACTCGCCCTTCCACTCGCCTTTCAAACAGACGGTCGGGTCGGTGTATGTCTGTCACTTGCGCTATTTCCTTCAATACGACCGTGGAACATCGCCAAACTCATGTCTTGTTT
>VKHC01000585.1:0-10821 GCA_015143735.1 Synura sp. LO234KE | reverse complement strand
GACTTTAGCCGCACCTTCAACCGCTACCGAGACCACCGCAAATACTGGCTCTGTATCGGTTAAATTAAAGAACGCGGAAGTGTCCCCTGCGCCCGCTGCTGCGTCCGTGCAGACGACCAACACCTTATCGAGCGCGTTCGCAGGAATCGGCAATACTGGAATTGGTGTGTTGGGCGGTTTCGGTGTCGGGATTGGGGCCACTGGTACAGGCGGTGCAGCCGTACCCGCCTCGGGCACGGAGTCACTGCTTAGCCGACAACAAGCGGAAAATGAGAAGATAATCAAGTGGCTGTGGCGGTACAGGTAGGTTGGCGTGTCTTCCTTCTTACTCGAGTACAATCCACCACACCACGAATTCATTGTTAGCCATGACATGCACAAACATATTGACTCTTCATGAACTTCAAAGTCAGTAGATGTTGCGATGTACTGACTTTTACCACATCTTATAAGTTAACCGGATTGATTGCGCATGTCAGATTTATTCAGAACATAACTGTATCTGGGATATCATCTTATCAGCCCACGCAGAGCTACATCAAATACGTGGATCCCTGGGAGGTAGGTACTTTTTTCACGCAATTCTAACCTTATGCGATTAAGTAAATAATAGATTGTCCATTGGCCATATCGATGGCGTGCATCTCAAGCAGCTCGTGTTCTAGCTTAATGATACCATTGCATCCTTGTTGTGACTGTTTTCCTCGCTCGCTGATCGCATTTTTTTTCGTGATATGAATGGACTCGTAGGTAAGCGTGGTGCAAGACCAAGGCACAGTACTCACGTCCGCTCGTCTTGGGCGCGGGTGGCTGGGACCTGTGTCAGCGCACTCTGCACACGTACTGATCGAGCTCGTTGCCAACGAAATGGGCGTGGATCTGGAAATGGAATCTGAAAGCACGGTTTCCTTAGTCCGTGGATCTGGGTTTGTGAAGCTATGGGAGAGCCTCCGCGCCGAGGCTTGGTTGGTCATGACCATCAGCACGGCCATCGAGCAATCCGAGCGAGAGCGCGGAGGGAGCGCGATGACGGAGAACAACACGTCGGCGTTCGGTGGACAGGATCCGTATCAAGGCTGTCTATCCCGACACCTCTATCGCAACGCACTCTTCGCTCGGATGGCCATGCCGCACCGCTTCGTCGCTGTTCTGCAAGTGGACGTGTTCGGACTGAAAGACATGTCGCCTCAAAAATACCGCAGCTCATCGTCCTCATCGTCGATGGAGGTAAGTCTGCTTGGCAAACACAACAGAGTACTAGAACACGGACATGTCAATATAAGAGATGTCTAAAAGGTTAAGATCGACATGGACCCTCAATATTCCTGAAAAGATTTGAAACACGCGAATTGATGCTGTTACTAACGCCTCTCCCGCACAGGTATATTCTGTCCTTCGGCTAGTGCGGAACAATGCTTCGAATAGCCGGTAAGTCAAAAGACTCGTATTTGCACGTGCGCGAAAAGGGAAAACATGCTCTCCACGGATTCCGATTTGCGTCGATGTGCTCGCCAGCGCCTTATAATTTACTCTAGGAGCATTCTATGTATCATCCCTCAGCATTTATGGCACATCTTCAAGTGTTTTTCGACCACCTATGCGATTTTATTCAACGGAAAAATATCGAGATCGTTAGATTGTAATCCGGATGGGATACAGTCGAAACTCACGCAACCAAAAGTGTGGCCTAAAATATATGATTGATATTCAGGCGAACTGAGGCCAAGAAACTTTGGGGAGACACACTATCCACGCCTGCTCGGAAAGTTGATCCAGGTGCGTCTCTACTCTACTCTCACGAGGCTTGATGTGACTACACAACGGATTCATTCGCTCGGCTTACGGAGGAGCCGCTCCCTGTTCTTGCTGTGGGTTTATTGCGCCAGTTGGTTAGGACCCCATTCACTTTCACGCTATGTGTAGTGCATAATCTCTATTCCTCCGCGTGCTTTGGGAATGATCTGAGAGGCTATACTGAGAAATGCCACTCTGGTGTATACCGTGCTGAGCGATATTCTGCTGTCTGCTCCTATATTGCGCAGTGCGCTCGGCGGCAGGAGCGGCAGCGTCTGAGTACATTTGGAGGGAACAAGCGGTGATGCGATTTCCGTTACCAGACTCCCTCCTGAGTGTGGGGGGGGGCAGTCTTGGCGCAGGCGGCATCCCTGTACCCAGCGTATTAACCGGTACATACTGTGGTTCTATACCCATCCGCGCCTAGTGCGCTCCAAATCATACTAGAAGTAAATGATCTAGATGAATAGTTAGCTCACTTGTTAAGTTACGAATGCATTGTTATATACAAGATTCATGTACTGCTTCCAGACGGTTCCGAGAGGTCTCTGCTCCAGCCTCCAAGGAAACTGCAGCTATCCGTCTATGAGACCAGGTAAAGTAATATAATTCTAGCGGCTTCTTTTCCAAGTCTAGAGAGCATCTGTTTCATTCTAGCAGACAAATTATATGACTCACTCACGTGGGATACCATGACATGGACATGATGGTGAGCAGGTTCTTCTCGGACTACAAGCTGGGGGAGCTGGAACTGCCATTGTCGGCGCTCTCCGACGAGCGGTGCGCTCCCTTACGTAGTATTCACCTCCATTCTACAGCAGGGCCAATGTGGTCACATACAAAGAATATGTTTTCCAATAATTTGCGATATCTATATACTTTCACTGGTGGAGGTCTCATTCATACAACTCAAATTGCAATCTATTTGTATGATGGGTACGAGTAATTTTTCTAATTCGAAGCATTCTTCGGATAGATTGGTGTTTAGAATAAGTGTTTTCGTAATTAATATACACTGCACATTCGAAGCCGAAGCACTTCGCTGAACTGAGACGGCTTGGCATTCACTCTCAACATGCGCCGAACACGTTCTGCTATATCTGATTCTGTACAGGGCACTGAGGGACTGGCTTCCCCTCAGCAGTGACAAAGGGACCGCTTGGTAAGTACCAAGGGAAGAGACGATTGCAATATTCCCCTGAGTACATTTCTCCGTTTACTTGACTTGTACGATGAACCGCACTATTCTGAGGATCAATTCACCTTCTCTTGCGTTGATGGTGCACAGGTTCGTCCACGTACAATTGCAATTGAGATTTCTGCTCATGGCAGTAGACGGGACGCGGGACGGAGGCGAACGGTCACGGGCGGACTCGGATGCACTTAGGTATTGTACTCCCAGTCACAGAGTTCCTTCATATCATTCGGTGGACGAAACGCTAAACGTGTGACCTCGCTCTGTCTTATAATGGCAATGAATGATTAGCTAAAGCTGTGGTACAAGTGCGAGTTACTTTCGCAGTCCTGAATCACAATATATTAACTCTTTTGTTTCGAACGCACTATCTCATTGGGGATGTTAATGGGGTGGGCGGTAGCGGAGGAGTGATGCGTCATCGCAAGGGCAAGGGGAGGAGCAGACGGGAGCGCGTGGCCGATACCTTGGTGAGGACGAGGGTTAGGTGTAACCGCCAGTTGTAGCTTATATTAGCATAAAGAATATCGCGATGACTGAGTTTCTGCCCCACCCCATTCAACCGCCCGCCCCGGCCTTCCCTCATATCCGTGTGTGTGCGGTGTACAGTCTGCCGCCAGCGCTGTCATCCATCTCCCAAGTATAATGAAAGGGCGCAGGAGGAAAGAAAAGACCAAGCAGCTCTCAAGCGGCACCACCTCGGAGAGTAAGTCTGTCCCAGAAAGAGCAGTGGACAGCGAAGACTCACGAGGCATCCCCGTCGAGGATATCCGGGCGGGAAGTACTAGCTTAGGTTTAACTCGAAGCAAGCCGAGCTCGACAGGCAATTTGTTAACGAGTGTTTTACACGGCCATGGCGGGGTTCAAGGGGAAGGAACAAAACCGAATGCCGATACTCCACCCGCCAACCCGCTGTTCAAGTAAGCTCGTATGTTACCCCGTTTCGGGATGCGCATTAATCGCGGGACACGTTTTCGGATATCTTAGGAAACCTTCTATTTTGAGCCAAATGAGCGACGGAATGCGGATTACAAACTCCAGAATATTCCGACAACATGGTGAGGGACAGCAAACGCCTGGCAGCGGTAAATCTGCGAATCTCAAAAGTCCGGCGGGAGATGGCGAGGAAGGGTTGATATCGAGGTTTGAAGCGCTGGGAGACTTTTACTAACTGTCGAAGTTCCAGTTTGTCGTCTTAACTTGTCCTCATGTATTCGACGAACTGAATTAGTCCGCCAAATTTTAGTGTTATGAAGGTGGCTCGAAGAAGTGATAGTTCGAAAGTCGGAAGCGCGGTAATGTTTTGATGTTTCCCATATGTACTTTGCAAGCGAAACGATTTGTCGAACAATTAAAAAGTAATTTTCCTCTTATCTCTATTCTTTTATGTAGCCGTAGTCAGATTTGCCAAAGTTCAGATTTACCAAAAATAAGGAGGAAATGGCAATTAGTGCACTACAGGAGATGGAAAGTGTACAGGAGGCAATATGTCATCCAGAATTCCACTACCATTTTAGAGACACGCTCGCCTACTATGTAGTGCCAGCACTATGGAAGAAAGTAGTCAGGCCCCCAGCCGGAAAGTACCCAACGATTTCCCTAAGAGGAGGAGCCGGTTGACGAGGATATCACAGGGGAAGTAGACTCTGGACTCAAAGACATAATGTTTTGCCGAGAGGGGGAAGGGTGCACCGATGATCCTGTCGTGGTAGACAATTGTTCAGGTAAGAACTACCAGGTGATTTTACCAATATTCAATTGCTTAGGCAGCTTGTGGTACTTTCTTTTTACTACTACGTTGAGGAGCCATGTCTACCTCCTTTTTTTTTGCAAGGTTCTTGCTAGATTATATAATATATGCAGATTGCTTTTGTAAGCCTATCGTTCAAGCGGTAGTCATTTTCCTGTTGTGGTTCAGCAGCTACATTAACTTTTATTCATGAAAATTATCTTTCGTTATTTTCTCCTACTTTTCCATTAGCTCAACTTAAAGCATTTCCTTGAGCTTCTCTTTCGTCATTTCCTTTACCTCCTCGTACATTTCCATTAGCTGCGGCAGCTTTGGCTCTTTTCATGGTTCGCGTTCAGCTTTTCCAGCAGCATATCCATCAGCGTAAGCTTCATTTATCGCCTCATCAAGTCAAGTTGCCGTTGCTTTTATACAGCTTCTCACATATTCTCCGACCCCTAGATTGCGGCGGTAGCTAATTCTTCAATCGCTCAAAGGCCCGACGAACCTCTTCCGTTTCGATGCTTTCAATGTCCATTTCTTTAGCTCTGATGCAGTCTCTTACAAATATGTGCCAATCACGCTGGTTGGTATCAACTGCTTCCTGAGGATGGACACAGGAGGAATCGTTTCCTGTAACGCTTTCGTCAGCGTTTCATGTAACGGCTTCCTCGGCGTTTCCCTGCGACGCCAATCCTACAGCGTAAGCTTTTGTTGTAACATCTCTTATCGCACGGGCGCAATTCCTCCATTCTCCTTCAACCATCTAACCTTCTAGTCGAGAGTGGGCGAATCGAATCGCTCGCGCCACTTCGAAGGCCGTCCGTGCGCCTACCGTTTCACTCTTATTGAGAACTGCATATACTGCCGTAAAGACGTCGCTTAGGTATAGGAGCCAATTTCTTTGGGCTGTATTTAGCGCCTTTTCTCCTCTGCTTGCCAGAGAGTACTGGTAGGGCTCAATTTCGAATGGTACCCCTGTTTTTAGCTGTCCCTGATACCTAAAACATCTGATATCTTCGTCAGGAGTATTTCCCGACGGATTATGAGCATCCATATCACAATAACTTTTGTAATATTTTGGTATATACCGCCATAGTGAATCTGGTATTGTCAGGTTTGCATAAAATGAGGCCAGATGCGGAAACACGCGTTTATCCACCATAAAATCGCACGTTACTTGTGTTTGAACTAAGACTTTCTGCCCAGTGCCTAACCGACACTTGTAGTCCATCGTACTATGTTTTTCCCCCGGAAATTCTTAAATAATTTCACTGAAAGTAGATTTGAGTTTAGCAAGAAAATCCATTCCTTGTTTGAAATATGTGCACGTAGTATAATTGGTTTTTTTATCTAACTTTTAATGCTGAGATTTTTGTAAAATACTCACGGATATTAGTGTGCCTTCATCGTTGGCAAATTTTCGAGTTAGCTGAATATCTTGTAACGGATACACGACATTCCATTTATTCCAGGTAAAATGCACGATACTCTTTGATCACATTAATCAAATCGTTATATTTGGCGACGCTGTTCATAGAAGCTTCTTTTGAAACTAACTTTGACTTTGGGAAACTAGCTGAGGTGGTGGTAGTGGTTCGATATGCGCAAATTGTGAATAATATCGTTCGTTGTGAATCCTCAGCATTCAAAGGCTTCCATTTTGGTAAAAAATGTTATTCTATTACACGTCGATTAATATTATTGCAATTGCAGGAACTGGAAAGCATAAACCGTCTTTAACACGTTACCGATACCCTACAGCCAACCAACCGTACATATAGATTTTCATAGTTTTGTGTAAATTAAAAAATAAAAATAAAAAATAACTTAATTTATTTGCAGTCGCATGGAATTAGAAATAACTACTCACTTTCTGGAGATTCAGGCCAATGGCGAAAACTCGTACTATAGTAAAGCAATTTTTGGGCTTCACGAAAGCCTTGCTTTGGAAGCGCAAATTTTAGACGAGGAGTTTTATTTGGGACTAGGAAATTATACGAGAAAAAACGAGGACATATCAGTTGAATTGATCGATATATTGGCGTATGTAGCTGCACAGATGTCATATTGATTCTTAATCATTTTGATTCGTTTAGAAATAGCTCCGTACCCGAGTTGCGTGCACGGGATCTTAAATGGGTGGAAAGTATTGAAGCTGGCGAGCCGACTGTATTAGTGCGGAGGTACCTTAATACTTTCGCATTCCAATTTTTGCGCTGTTCCATTGTGCACTCGGCTGATTACTGTAATAACGATTGGGAATTAGCCGAAGTCTGTAGGTGCAGTTTTGGCGAATTCCGGCTTCCATCAATTGCGTGCAACATTCAGACTTCTTCCTCTTCGTAATCTTTCCTGTCCCACTCTTTTCTACAGGCATTGTGTAGTACTAGCCTTCGATCCGATTCGAGCAATCATCACTTCAAATAAACTGATCCTAGTGGTGCCCCCCGGAGCCGACTCGTTGTTGCAAATCATAATAGAGCACATGAAAGGTTCGAACTCCGGAACACTATCATCGTTAACGGTATATATATCAATATAAATATATGTATTCTATATTAGTATTACTATTATTCAAATCTTGTCAATTTCAGTCTCATTCAAATGTAGGGTAGGGATGCTCTGCATACCGCTTCAATTATTCTATTATTATATCGCTTATTTTTCGGTTGATTGGATGTTCCGTATCATTAGCTTGGAAGCCCATGGAAGCTCAAAATGAACACGACGTCAGAGTCCCGTTTGAGATGCACGCCTACGACGCCATCTTCACCACTGTGAAAGTCCTTCAGTCCCAACAGTTCGATCGAATTTACAGATTCGGAACGGACGTCTTGCGCTATTTGAATATGGGAACGATGTTGCCGTTGGAGCTGCAGAAACACCTCATCGACCTCAAGAATGCCGTTGGAGACATGGACGGTGTCCTTGAGGCCTATCGCCGGGCGCTGTACGTCCTCCTTGATCAGGACGACGACATGGCGATGATGAGTCTCTCGAGGCTGAAGGCGGATCCAAGAATGTACATGTAGGATGGGAGGGGGAGCAGGGGAGGGAAGAGGGTTGGGTGGATATCCATAGATATTTCTAGAGTATCCGGGAAGTCTTCGTTAGAATGTTGCACGTCGATAATCTTTGTCACACTGCTTGGGTCACATTGCCAACTCCGAATCCGTGTCTGCAGGTCTCCCTTATCTCCCGAGGTGCTGGCCGCCCACGAGGAAGTGGAGGAAATGCTCCAGTCCTATGTCATGGACTTCAACTCGCTGTATGGGAAACTGGACAGCCTGAGGTCCGAGATCCAGACGGCGGAGGAGCAGGTGGAGGCCCGATGACTTATGACCCGTGACCTGTGGCCGGGATCGCTTCGCTTGCTCTGTTTTGGTTCTCTAGAGGACAAGAGGGCGATTCCCGTTGGGCATTGTACAATTGTATACTTCGTAATGGGCGGCTCTCTGTCCGGATCTCACAACCGCTTCGAATCTCCTCTCTTTCCCTCCTTCCTCTCCTCACTTATGTTGCCCAACCTCACCTCCCCTCTCCATAAACCTACTCCCTTCCCCCCCTTAACACGCTCTATCTCCACAGGTGTTGCTACGTCTGGACACGTCTCGTAACGAACTACTAGTCGCCAACACCGCCTTCGCTCTGCTCGCCTCATGCATCGGGATAGGTACATTTCTAACGGCTATATTTGGAATGAATTTGGACAACACCGTGACCATCATGCCGTACTTCGGTGTGTTTGAGATAGTGTGGGCGGGCTCCACCTTCTGTATGATTGCCTCGTTCGTGGCGGTCTATGCGTGGTTGGATTACGCGAAGATCTTCCCTCGACGAATCGTGATCAACAAGGAGCTGCCCGTGCCTGTTCTATCGTATTAAATCGTATTAAATTTACCGAGTGTTGAGAATCGAACTGTCACAACGCTAATCTCATTCATAACATGGAGCGGTTGATCTGATTTATTTGCAGTGAATTTCATCTGTGCAATCAATGGCCGTCGAAAAAACCTGAAGTATGGGTAACATGTTTCTGAAAGCAACCTTCCGCGTAACAAGCACAGACATTGAGATAAGACTCGTGTTGACTGGAACAACTGAGCAGACTCCCTGTCGACCTTTTCAACACTCGCTGAACGCCGCGAAGGGATTCCTTCACTGATCATACCTCTTGTTTTCTATGTAATGAGTCCTGTCTGGAAGGAATGACATGGGTGTTCGGTCCTACGGGATAAGAAGAGTCACAACGCATCGGCGGAAGGGGTGGTCGTTTTGCTGACTGTAAACCTTTTGGTAGAACGGAAATAAAACTTCTGGCAAAACAAATTCACTGAGAGGCCGGTATAAGATTGTAACCGTTCTTGGTGTCACGAAGAATGTATTTCGATGACTGTATAAAGCACTTTAAAAAATGTGAGCACTCCTTATTTCCTCCCATTTCACCCCACCGTCTGCAACTAAAAGTGCCTAACCATGAGCGCGGTGTAGTGACGAGAACCGAGATTTGCAGTGCTGAACAAAAATGTAGTAGCAAAAAACACACTTACCTTCATCGGTGGTTGGGGGGTGCGTGTATCGCCTCCTCGTCGATCCTTCACCTCCCACTATTTGAATAGAGGAAATCGTCAAAACTATTGAAGGAAGCAAGCATCTAGAGGATATAGAAATGTTTTCGGAATTCCTTCGTGTAATAATTTAGTTACTACCATAACTGTACTTCATGCAAACCATCTTCGTGCTGGTGGTGAGCTAGGAAGCGAAAATAGGGTGAACGGTTCTTTTGAACGAGCAACCTGGCATGGGGCGCCGGGACGGAGGCAACGAAGAGTTGGAGTATTGATCCGGAAGTTATTGTAAAGGGCGCGTACGCTTGCGATGATGGTCGGGGCGACTGAAGGCACAGTTCCAGTTCGAGTGTAGGAGCATGTCTTGCGAAGAAGCATGCGGTGAAATTGCGTCCGCTCCGTTAGCCTGTTTTGGCAAGGCATCCGCTCGATCGTTGAGAGTAGCATCTCTTTCATCGAGGGAGGACTGTGCTTTCGCTCTGCAAAAGGCAAGCAGGATTCCTCTGGTCAGGTGAGACATTGTCAGTTTGGACGCGCAGTTGCTTGGTGAGGGGGAGGGTGCCTTTTGTTAGTAGGAGTCTCTAGTCCTGGTCCGGGTGCGGGGCATATAAGCTATCAGAGCATTTTAAAATCCATCGCAGTGCCCAGATGAACGTGGAGACCTCTCACGAGATTTCAAATTCAACGACAATTCTTTTCACGAGAGTAACCTGGCACACTAATCCAACTCCCTACTACTGTGTATCATGGTTTTTTTTTCTTCCGCATTTGTTCCGCTGATGAAGATGGTTGGTTTTCCACTGAGGAGGCGCAAATTTATCCAACGGTGGTTTCCTTTGATTTCTTGAGTGTAAATTTAAAATAAATTCAGAAGTTGGAACGAAATTCTGTTGGCTTAAATCTAGTTGCCTAATGCTACTAGTTTCTTAGCGCACTTCATAAACTAGAATGTGAAAACCAATTATTGATGTCGGGTTCGAGATAGTTGGTAATTTAATGAAAATTATTGATTCAGAAAAAGAAATATATCGCCCTTTCAATTTTAAAATTTCCACATTTATTTATGGGTTTAAAAGAGAACGAATATTTATTGAATGCAGACTTCATCGGGAGCCTTTGATCACGATGTTTCGTAAGTGCATTGAAGAGCACAATTCCGGGCCTGTAAACTTAATATATCATTATTTTGAATTTATTCCGAGGATTCCTTCTTTATTTTTTTCGAGTTATGGTACCCAAATCTGTCAGTTAAAACGTAGGCAATGTACGGTATTAAAATTACTAGAGGTAAAATATGGGAGAAAAGTTTGCGATATTTATTAGTAGACCGCATTTGAATGAATTTGTAATGGAAGTATTCATTGTGTACAAATTACACAAATATGAAATAATCAGATGTGTTCTGCTACTTGAATAATATACAAATGGACGACTCTATTATTAACACTAGACGAACTGCAAGTACTCCAGTTTATTTACCTTCCAGTAATCGCCAAAGAGAAGGCTATAATCATGGTTCCAACACCATGGAC
>VKHC01000583.1:0-10839 GCA_015143735.1 Synura sp. LO234KE | reverse complement strand
TGGTTTTTATGATGTCCTTCTGTCCTGCGTGTTCTCAACATGTCACTTGACCTCATAATTAACTATTCGATTTTCGGCAAAGGGAAAAAGAAGGGCTGCTCGACCTAAGCTAAGTGAAATAAGAAGGAATGGTTTCGGGTTCGAAGATAAAGGGGCAAACGACACCCGAGCATTCTTCAGTGTTGATATTTGGGAACAATCAGAATGTCGGCAAGCTATTGAAACATAAGCTACATCGAAAAATTTCCAGATGCTGTGAGATATGTACACTGAAAAAAACCAAGTTGGCTTGGTTGGATGGATATTTTTTTGCTCTTTTCGGCCAAGCAAGCGTTCAAACTTAAGCGACTATGATTGTGACTAAAAATGCATCTAGACTGCTTTCAACGTCAATGCAAGGCCAATTCACATTTTGTTTCAACGGACTTTCATGTAGAGCGAAATAATATTTAAGACAAAACTACGAAGGAAGTTAAAGACCTTGATTATAGTGGGGACAATCTTACTTGGCGCGTGGGTCAATGATCAACTTTTTGGAAAGAACCGATCGGCAACAAGTTGATGTTCTAGTTCTAAATGATCTCGAAGTGTACTCATTCAATCATGAAAGTGTGACTGACTTGCCCTCTGAATGACGTTCGCTCTTCTATTGACCTCGTATCTATCCTTTAATTCACCCGAAATAGTGGATAAGTCGCATTACATGGATGATCCAATTCTTCGCCTATTGAGTTTACTGTGGAGAAAATATTTGTTATCTGATTACATTTACAGCAAGGCAATTTCTACCAGGCTTGGACTTAAGGGTAGTAATTTGGATTTTTTGAAACCAGCCGTTCTCGAGCGCCATAAAGAGTTATTCAATAATATTTTACGCGAGCCCTTATCTTATAAAAAATAGTAATGTCACCGAAGGAAGTTTTTTAAAAAAAATATAGGATGTTTTAAATAATTCCTCAGTACGGTGAAGTTATTCTGGTTCACAGAATATCCAAATTTGGACAAAAAAAAGTCTAAGCCTGGTAGAAATTGCCTTAGCCGGAAATACAATTTTATGTTTATTCTGGTTTCATGTTTAATAAACATGCATTTTTTTCGAATGATCTGTTGTCGAACACATGATTTGGACAGGTCTATGAGCTTATCTATCTTGTTCGTAACACCCTTCGCTACTCATCCTTACAAAAATATGCGTACGGATTTTTTCAGGCTATAGTCCAAGTCCCATGTCATTTGATTCGGGTATTATAATTGAATGCGGCATATCATCATCTCATGCGAGAGCAATCACCATCGCAGCAATGATTTGCATTCTCGATAGATGTTTAATAAAATTATTGCCACACTCGCCGAATGTGTTCTCATTTTAGCTTGTTCGAAAAACATCACCTTGAATATCAAATCGAGTATCTTCGCCCTTTCCCATGGCCAACATGCCCTTATTCTGCTTGAAAATATCAGCGCTTATCCACTACTCTTCGACACGGCTGCTGTGTCCGGATCAACGCTGCTTAACATGGGATCGGGAGGAGCCGCTTACAACGCCCAGCTGATTAACAGCCCTGCCATCAGTACCTCAGATAAGATGGTGGGCACAGGAGCGATGCAGTTCACCTCTACCCTCTCTCAATACGTGCAGATCCCAACCTTGACAACTGGAACTGATGGATTGAGCTTTGCGTTCTGGTTCAAACACTCTTCCACTGGAGCGCACAGATCTACTACTGAAGCATTCTGGTTCAAATCTACTACTCCTTCGACACGGCCACTGTAACTGGATCAACTCTGCTTAACCTGGGATCGAGAGGAGCCCCTTACAACGCCCAGCTGATCAACAGCCCTGCCATAAGTACCTCAGATATGATGGTGGGCACAGGAGCGATGCAGTTCACCTCTTCTCTATCTCAATACGTGCAGATCCCGTCCTTGACAACTGGAACTAGTGGATTGAGCTTTGCGTTCTGGTTCAAGTTTGCCGGCGGAAACGCCTTTAGCCTCATATTAGATTTTGGAGGTGGACCCGATTCAGGCGGTATGCGATTTGGGCGACTGTTTTATAATAGTGATTGCTTCATTGAATGCACTAAGGGGATAGTGTCGCATTTCATTCCTCGATATTCGACCTGAACGTCAATGACAACACTTGGAGACATGCGGTGTGGACAGTTGAGCCAAGTGGGAAATGGGTAATATATTTGAACGGAAATTGGCTCTTGTCATGTAGAAAAGGCGTTTTTCCAGAGTTCAGTGCATCGGAAAAGTAACTGGGAACATGGCGCGAACAATGACTATTTTCTTGACGGAGCGATAGACGAGTTTTACATGTTCCACGGAGTGCTGCCCGCAGATGAAGTTATGAAGTTGTACATGCAAGGTAAGAACGCGATAGAATCAGAATTCCATTTGTTTCTTCATTTCATTCAAGGGCATAGCTTCGCCAGATTATCCTGATATGTTTTATAATTGATGTATAAACCTACGGTCAAGGTTACTGGGATATTTCTTGATACGATTGTCTATCCCCTTCAGGCTCCACTGCGTATACTCCGATGATCTCTTCCATTCCGGAGCCTTCCACAGGTAGTGATATGGGAGCATATTGTAATATTGAGCTATAATTGCGTAACTTAGGTAGAGCTAGGTTCGTTTGGAGAGATTAATAATCACCCCGAGCTACAACTACATGTATTGGTTAGCTATTCCGGTTAATATACCCGAAACGCTTCCTCGCTTCCTCCGCGAATGCGAGGCCAAGTTTCGTTTACATCAGGACCTTGAAAGAATACAGGACGTTTACCAAGCAGCGATGACTGTTGAGACAATCAACGTCTACAAACACTGTTTGGAAATACTTTTTTGAAGGAAGCAATCGGTAAAATGTGCGTTCGAGTACTCAGCCTTGTTGACGAGTTCAAATTTGATCTGGAAATTATATTTAAAGTGCATAATTGCGAGGTTCTCTCTTCCATTAATCTATCTACTCCATTGCAGAGCCAGAAATGGGGATGAGTCAGAGTACTGAAGAATGTATAGCCGATCTTTTCAGTTTTTGTGCTCAATCGGGACAAGTTATTTGTTTCACCATTTACTTTAATTTATTTTTAAGAAAAATATGTATATCTTTTGCTATTCACACCAGGCACTGTATTTGAGAATCAACGAAAGTCTAATGAATTCAGTATGTTTACCAAGCAGCAGCGACGACTGTTGAGAATAACAATGTCCACAACCTGTTTGGAAATGTTCCGTTTGAATTGAATAATTTGCAATTATAAACACATTCTAGTCCTCGGTCTATTCGATGAGTTCTCATTAGAACTGGAAATTATATTTGACTTTCATCAGTAGTTGATTAATAACACTGCGGGTTTGCTCATCCATTAACCTATCTACTCATTAAGGAGTCAGAAAAAGGGGATGAATCAGAGTACTGATGAGATGCATAGTCGATCTTCCAGCTTTTGAGCTCATATTTGATTTGCCATTTCACTTAATATATCTTTGCAATAACTTTATCTTCTCCTATAGGCTCTAATGTACATGCCTCAACTACCTCTTTCGCACCGGCGACTTCCAAAGGTATTGATATCGTAGCCTACTTTTCTTTTGCTTTGGATTTGCGTGAACGAATAGGACCACAGCGATCTAAGATAACCTACTCTACCAGGAGGAGGACTGTAAATGATTAAAGCATTCTAGTATTGAATTGTTGCATTATTTGGATTTAACGTTGGCAATCAGTGGAAGTTCCTTGAAAATTTTATTTTTAGGGATTCGATTCCTTATTTATTACTTATATCTTCGCAAGTTGTCATTCTCCCTTATAGCAAGGCACTGATATATGAACAACGTCATCGCATAACCTGCTCAAATGCTACGCTGCTGTAATGCGCTTGCAGTCACAATTCGATTTAACAGCTCTAATTGTCAAAGCAATAATTACTTTTTTTACCATTACTATTCAGATACTAAATAATATATGAAACGGGTGCAGAAAATTTTGCGATATATACATGTATGAAGTGTCACCAACTTTACTAGAAGGCCATCTGCTTGTGCACTGTTAACCTGTCCTTTATTATTTGTATATTTTAAGCACTTTCCATTTGTTCTTGATGATAGATCCCGTCGTCAAGCGGGTTCAGTGCGTATGGTCACGGTCATGAGCGTAGGTCTCCTTACCATTGTTGGAGTGTGCATTCAAGAGGCGATGGTCCTTGACATCTGCTGATGATGATGCATACCGCGGGGTACGAAATAATTACGGCAGCGGCGGAGTTGGAAGTCCTGTGAGAGGGATGGTATGTTGATTTAAACTCCAGTGCAGGGGAAAGAAAGCTTTGATGGGACTGTTAGTATGGTAATTGGAAGTCCAGTAGTTGGATGAAAGACTAAGATAGGAGTAAGAGTGAGGTGGAATGTTAGTATGGTGATTGGATATCCAGTGAGAAGGACGGAAGATGGGGGTAGGACTGTTGGTATTATTGGATTGCAGACGAAAGCTTGAGTATTGGTATGGTGAAGGGAATCAACCCTAGTATTTCGGTCGGACGATGACATTGATTGTGATGTTTGTTCTAAATGGATTCGTTGTTGAGGTGACAAATTTTAATGAGGATGTTGATGGCAGCGGGGGTAGTTGAACGTTATTCGTATGAAGAACATGATATAGACATCCTTTCCGATCGACGAGACTCTTGGTCCAATCTAATTCCATAATTCAGAAATCATCCATCTTGTATTATCTACTCCTGATATTGGTTTCTCTTCAGGAGGCAAAAACTGGTAACGTTTACTAGCTCCTTCTTGACCACGACTTTGACCCAAGCTTTTTGCTGTTGTGGTAGTACTCTGCAGAAGTATTCACTCCGCCCACTATTATAATCGCATGGAGAACTAAATAAAAGTATATGAGCAACTCAAATGAATAACTTTTAACAAATATTAATGCTTGTGGACTAGGAACAGGGAGCGAGTGTGTCACCATGACTGGTTACTAGAATGTAGCTAGCGCGCCGAGCACGGCGCCGGAGTCGGATTTTTTTCCAATACAAAGCCTTCTTAAAAGCGTTCCAAATTGAATATTTGCTTGATTTGTTCCTTTTGCCTGATTCCATACGTCAGAAGTGTTTACATATTAGGATTTGAACCACCTATATCGTTTTGAAGATCCGAATATCTCACACAAGCACGAACAATGCGACTATTCTTTCCTGACAACGCGGAAACCATTATTACTCGGTGTACGATACGAACATTTCTGCACGACTTGATTGATAATATATTCCATTATGGCAATAGTTAATGTTCGCATTGCATCTGTGAAGATTGCGGAGGATGTTATACCACAAGTAATTCGCAATTTCCCTTTGCATCGGTATCTTGAACACTAGATGTTTCACGAGCACCGACTGCGTATATAATCACTGATAATTGTTAAACGAGAATGAAAACATCTCTATATTTGAAAAGGGGAGAAGTGGAACATCACTGTTCATGATAGCATCGGAGAGAAGATGCGAATTGGTAATATAGCCTTAGTTACTACGACGTGAAATTATTATTTGGAGAATCCGAGGACTTTCTAATTCTGCCTCTGCCTGTTTGAATCTCTCTACACAAGAGGTAATATTGTGTGAAGAAGTTTTGCTAAAGAGATGAAGTCAAGAGTGTGACGCAATTCTAATTAGTGACACATTAGTAAGATTGCGAGACCTTCAATTCTATTACACATGTACTGAACTTTAAATAATAATCAGGAGGGATATGGGGAAAGCTGCACGGAAATTGCAGTTGTATCGGATATTCTAGAGAGTTGTTCGAATGCTGCTACCACAATTGTTGATCGAGGAATAGGGCTGGACAGAACGACTTTCTTTATCGGAATAATATTGACCGGTCGTAAGTCTGGCTGATCAGGAGACAATATGCGAGCGAAGTGAGGCACATATACCTTGCTACAATTGCAAAGTATTATGATAGCATGTTAGAGGGACGTAAAGGTCGGAATGAACGAACTAAACTCGATGCATTTCGTCGATACTGCGGATTTTCTGTGGTGGTGTATGAACACCTTGTTCTTGTGCGTGCGTACGTCCCAGTCGGTTTGTTCTTTAAAATCGACGACGACGTTACTGCTACAATTTCTAACTGACTATGGAAACGCTAGCAATTGTAAGCTTGTTTCATAGCGACGCAAATCGTCAGACGACTGCCCATCCATGCTATGGTTACCAAACCTGTATTTTCGCATTTATATGAACGCAAGAGCCAAAACGGTTTTTGGACAATGTTGGTGCTAATTTGCTTGGCGAGAGGCTTCCATCGTGGGGTGAGAACCAGGGTGATGGGAGTAAAGAAAGTCACATTTCCTTGATTTACGAAGTGGTTTTACTAGTGATGACAGTTTGTTCCAAATGATTCCATGAATTGTTTGCCAGTGAAAGTACTCATTGCAGATTGGAAATTTATGAAGAGTAATGTCAACGAATGAAAGGGAATGACATACGCGATTACTTGCCGAACAGGAATCTACCGAAATGGGGAATTCGTACTCGTAACGGTCGTGCATGTCCTCTTATCCACGCTGTAAATGCAATTTACTGGTTCAGAAACGATAAAAATTTCAAACCGATTACTAGCGTTATATATCTGCGTGATTTCAAACTCTAAACAAACAATAAGATTCAGCATTGGAATTATGAATAGAAAAGTGAAGAAAACATGGGAGCATGGTTGTTTCCTTGAATATTTGAATATTTCTCTCTGCTCGTTCTTTCAAACTTGAACGGACAAAATAATGTTGTCGCCATGTCCTGGGAACTATAACAAGTTAAACATAGCTTTACACTCAGCGCGACAGCTGATGACTCACGTAAATTTGATATACATCACTTCAAATATTGTAACCATCCGACAATTTGATTGTAATACCACTTCAATTCCGACTCCCTTCATCCGATATATCATACCTACACACTGAAAATGCAACGAAGTCAGTTTTTTGATCATCTCGGGTTCACGTCATATGGTGAGAATGCGTTCATTAACTATCGCCGAGTAAATGTTTGACAATTCGTGCTCTGCCTTATGTTCTCCAAAACTTTAAAGTCACCAATTTGTTGGCGCTTCTGTATTCTCAGCAATCACGGTGTTAAAAAGCTGACTGTAAATAAAACTTCACGCTTAGAAATTCGAAGGCAGAGTTGAACAAAAATATTTTTGCCATCAGAGGCGTAATAACCAACAGAATATGTACCCTGCGAATTTTGAACGCGGAATCCCCTTAAATTTTACTTTCTCTCATATTTTAGATAATCTGTTCTGCGATGGCTTATTATCAGACTGAATTTCTCAAATTCACAATCGCAACAATTGAACGACAAGTCATCTCAGCATGAATCTTGTAATCATTTACCCTAAATTGTAGATTCAGTAGGAAATAGTGGTTTAAGAAAATTAAAATCATCATCAAGCTGGGGTAGCTGGAGTATATGTGGCACACCTCATAAATGTCAAATATTTGCTCCTATTTAGATTCAAATGTAACAGAATTTCTGAGCCACCACACTTCTCCGCATTTCATTTGCTTCTCTAAGTATCTTGTTCTCCACGTCAAACCATATCAGAATATATGACTTATTTGTTATTGCTAGAGTATTTTTCATCAGTTCGTCTGAAACTGAACAAACATGTCAAATTGTGGTTCTTAAAAAAATCAAAGAAAATTCAAAATTCGCCACGAACGCATTGTAGCTAACACAAAAAAGATCACCTGTTGAATCATCTACTTGCACACTGAAATTTAACGAAGGCCGACAGAAATTATCAAATCACTAAGTACCACAACAGGTAAGAGTCAAGAAAAGTCTTCATTTGCTACTCGGTAATAGAGGTAATTTTTATTCGATGTTCTGCTTCATCATGATTAGAAATATTGAAAAAAACAATGAAAGAGGTACCAGTGTGATAAGGTTAATCTTCGGTATTAAATCTATTACAGGAGAAACTAGGAATAATCAAAATTGGATTTACAGCATGGCTAGCGTTTGTGACTATTGTTCGATCAGCCATAGCTACCGCAAATACTCCCTTCTCTTTTGATTCCGGTAAAAAGTTCGTACTAATTATTCTTTCGTACGTCGACTACTTTACCAAATAATGGTTTGAGAGAACACGAAACTTATTTGCGCAACAGTATACTATATTTGCAAACCTAAAATACCTGGAACTATTCTTTCATTTTTTGACGTAGCATTCAAGCTCAAGTGCCCATCCCTAATTTATCCAGCAAATACATTTGTATCCTTGTGGTGATTGATACATCAGCTCTGCTCCAATACGGCTAGAGTATACGATATACCAGTTCTGCTCCACTACTCTTTCGATACCAGTAGAATATATGTTATCACTATATTCTTGTACTGTTTGAAATGCTTGCTTTACTCCACTACTTCTTTGACACGGCTAGAGTATATAATTCCACCTTATTCTTGTACTAATTAATTTCCCAGCTCTACTCCACTACTCTTTTGATACGGCTTAACTATTTGGTACCACCCTGCCCTTACACTGTTTCATATACCTTCTCTATTCTATACGGCTATAGTATATGAATCCACCCAATCCTTGCGGTGTGTAATATACCAGCTCTGTTCTATTACAATCTCATTTCCAATTTATCTTATTACTATGCCCTATCGTTGCCAGCGCTGATCCACTACTCCTTCGACACTGCCACTGTATCCGGATCAACGCTGCTTAACCTGGGATCGGGAGGAGCCGCTTACAACGCCCAGCTGATTAACAGCCCTACTATCAGTACCTTAGATATGATGGTGGGCACCGGAGCGATGCAGTTCACCTCTTCTCTATCTCAATACGTCCAGATCCCAACCTTTACAACTGGAACTGGTGGATTGAGCTTTGCGTTCTGGTTCAAATACTCTTCCTTTGGAGCCCACAGTCGCGTATTTGATTGTGGTAATGACGCTGGGTCTGATAATATTCTATTTGCGCGGTGGAATGGGAACGAAGACTTCTATATTTTGACCTGCAGAAGCGCCGCCCGATATTCTCAGACATCTGTATTTGGGCAGAACGTCAACGACAACACTTGGAGACATGTCGTATGGACACTTGACCCAAGTGGGAATTGGGTAGTCTACGTGAATGGCAATCTACTTAGGTCGTATGGGGGTACGCTTTATCCAAACTCAGTAAACAGGACGTTGAATTACCTTGGTAAAAGTAACTGGTGGCGGGACCCTTATCTGAACGGAGCCATAGACGAGTTCTATATATTTGAGTCTGTGTTGTCAGCGGATCAAGTGAAGGAGCTTTTTAAATCAGGTCAGTGAGGAGAGAAAACTGTTCCTTAGACAGTACGCAGCCAGCAATTTGTGTAGTTGTAGTTGTAGTCCGAGTGAATGATATCGATGCAGAGACATCATGACTACTGTATTATGATATAGTAACCATTAAAATATTTTGCGGCGGACAGGAACTGTCTCGTTTCCAACAGCGTCTCCTGTCACGGTCCCTTCGACAGGTGGGATATATCTATGGGTCTCTAAGCGAGCATCTATAATAACATCCGCTCCTTGCACTCTCATGTTATTTTGCGCGATTACCCCCCATCCCCTAAATTTTCCACACCCTTTCATCCGGTCACAAGCGGACTGACGAACATCCACGCACAGTGTCCTTCCCTATATTAGCTATATTCACGATTAGTTATTAGTGCTTATGGGACCTCATAACCATCTCCTATATTACATTACCTTCCTATAATCGCCTTACTAAATAAATTTCAATAAATAAATAAAATCCAAAGGTAAGCGGAGAGACACTAACCTGGGCTATGCTTGCATTCTTTTTCTATAATATTCAAACATCGACGTTTACAATATATCGATGGTACATGTAGATTTCATTATTGAATCGTTGCGTCTACACTGTTTGCTCGTTTAGTTCTATTTCTGTTGCTCTCGCTGAGGCTTGTTACTCTTTCAAAAAATAGTTGACTATGCGTGTTCCTCTTGATTACCAATCGCTGTTAGACTCCCTCTCCCTCTTCTGTCTCAGTCATGCTTATAATCGCTTTGTTTTCTATGATATGGCAGTAGCGTTCTTTAGTGCAATTGCAAGAATATTATAATTCAACTTTTCTGTGTACGAATCTAATTAGCAGTGTGATTAACACTGTGAGTTCACTCTGTAGCATTTTCTGCTTATTCTAATGTGTATACGATATTTCATTCCTCGGGAATTTGATTTACCAGCGCTTATCTACTACTCCTTCGACGCGGCTGCTGTGTCCGGATCAACGCTGCTTAACCTGGGATCGGGGGGAGCCGCTTACAACGCCCAGCTGATCAACAGCCCTGCCATGAGTACCTCAGATAAGATGGTGGGCACAGGAGCGATGCAGTTCACCTCTTCCCTCTCTCAATACGTCCAGATCCCGTCCTTTACAACTGGAACTAGTGGATTGAGCTTTGCGTTCTGGTTTAAGTTCTCCTACACTGGAGCCCACAGTCGTGTATTCGATTTTGGTAATGACGCTGGGTCTGATAATATTCTATTTGCGTGGTGGAATGGGAACGAAGACATCTATTTGTTGACCTGCAGAAGCGTCGCCCGATATTTTCAGACATCTGTATTTGGGCAGACTGTCAACGACAACACTTGGAGACATGTAGTGTGGACACTTGACCCAAGTGGGAATTGGGTAGTCTACATGAATGGAAATCTGCTTAGGTCGTATGGGAGGGTGACTTACCCAAATGCAGTAACCAGGACTTTGAATTACCTTGGTAAAAGTAACTGGGGATGGGA
>VKHC01000582.1:0-10843 GCA_015143735.1 Synura sp. LO234KE | reverse complement strand
GCGGTCCGCTTCAGGTACCCCCATTAGTGCGCTGTCAATATGCATGCCGCATCCTGCCCAGGTAAATTTTCCGCAGTTAACACAATTCACCTTTCTGCACATGTTTTAATCGGGTATGACTGTGTCATGACTTCGTAGATCCCAGCAACTTTCCTCAAGCTCACTATTTTTGACGTTGGACAGTAACTTACCGCAACTTTTCTCAAGCTCACTATTTTTGTAACATATATGATATGTTTATAACTTCTCAGTCGTACTTTCCATCGGAATTTTCCAACACGTTAACTCACGTTATTCATATTTTAGTTCTTTGTTTTTGGATAACAAATTTTTGACCCAGTCATATGGAGCTCTTGGGTCATCCGTTATTCTTACCATGAGAGTAAGAGGCACAATAATGAAATTATCGCTGAGATAATTATATCTATAGTCACTCACGAAATCGATAAAATCTGGCTGGTAGCATTATTATCAGAAATATTTGAATATCTTGTGAGGTAATTGCGCTATTCGGTTGTGGTCCCACTATAGAAGCTTCTTCGTGTGTATTATAGAACTCATCTTATCGGCCAGTTTTTGAAACTGGTGTCTAGAGAACTGCAGCTGCACAAATCCTTAAGATATACAAACCCCCACATCGAATTTTTTTACCACACATCCATTTCCTCGAGCGACTCGTGTAACTTATTGAATTTAATATTAACGAAGGTTAGAAGGTGTTTTCGCTTATGTTTAACTTGCTGAGTTGGATCTTCAGTTCCATTTTGTAAGCGACGCTATGATGCCACCAACCGACTCGCAAATAGTTGTTCATCAATTCTCAAACGCGATTACGTGATGCTGTCTGCCATACGGGAGGAGGTAACATAAAAAAGTAAGTTCATGTACAATGCAGCAAGAAGGAGCTGGTCTGAAAGAAGAAAAGAGGCATCTCTCGGCAGCAATCACACCAAGCACACACGCTAGCACTACTAGACCACGCTGTTAACCCTGCAATTAAAAATACCCTACGAGCCATTTGTTTCTTCAAGAACTCATTCACACTTTCGAGTTGTTGAATTTCTTCAAGATGTAGAAATTACATTAAGGAGATATTTTCGTCGTTTCTCCTTAGGAGATTTTCCCGAAAATCTTAATAGTTAATTAGTGTGGGTCACTGGAAGCATTTACTTAATTCCTAATTTGTTGGGCGGTGTTATACGACGAAACATAATTTTTCCATGGGAAGTAAGAAAACATAGTAACTACTAGTAGTATGCTTTATTCACCAAGTACAAAATGTGTGTATTGGCAAAGTGTACGAATTAGTAATGAGAATGCAGTTGATGAAAAGGACACGAGCGAACCCAGATTCCTCGATTGATCATGAACCTTATATATTTTTTCAAAATTTTGTTCTTTCTTCCCTGCCTGAGTTTTCATTCAGTTTGATTTGTCATTGTCTTTGTTCGTTCCTGCCAGAGTTATTATTCAATTTGATTTGTACTTGTCTTTTCTGCTGTATTGTCAACGTCTAGGAGTTAAAGAAAAACTCTTTTATCCTCAGCAGTTGTAGTCGTCCTTCGCTTAGATTGTTCTTGTTTTCTTGGCTGTCGATGCAGGTAGGGATGAGCCGGGTGGAATAGCAGTATCAGTATCATTTCCACGACATGATACTGTTGGCCTTATTGTTGGCTGTTATCGTGCATCTTGGTCTGCGTGGGCTCCGCAAGAATGAAAAATGTTGGAACTTCTATTTGTGTGGTGGTCCCTTCCTCAGATCAACAGGTTAAAATTTTCTATTAGTAGCATTGTTGGATCTTAACCCAGACCGCGCTTCTATTAGGGAAAGAAATACTACATCGATCACTCTTCTTGATCGTCGTGACTAGTAACTTTCAGACCCTTTTCACGGAGCAACTCAATAGAGCTTCTTGCTTTTCTGAAGAGTCGATTCTAAAATACAGCATTTACTGTTGTTGCTGTCTAATTTGACTTAAATGCCGTTACATGGATTTAAAATGAACGACATGAAATTCACGGAAAACAGGAATAATTACACATTTTCTTATCAGCGATAGGAATAGTCCAAAACGAATTATCCACCCCACCTTACACCTGTCCCTAGATCCATCTGGGTGGCACGATATCTAGTCGCAAGTGTGGTACGCTAGGACGTACAGGAGACCCTAGGACAATCAAGAAAAGAATGCAGATGAGAAGCAAGTATCGAATAATGAACGAGATAAACACCAGCATCAAGTCCCTCCACACGATTTCGCCACATGTAAGGAGTTTATGAGTTGAATGGCGCATCAAACCGCTCTTCGTGCTCATAAAGGACTCTTGTTGCACGCTTCTAGTCGACCGGTCCAAGTTCAGAATCTTTTGCTATGAATTCGATTTAGGAATGCCACCGAGCGAGTCCAACTTTAGTTCAGGGGCCTACCATACTGAGATATTCGGGGCCTGATTGAAGATATTCGGGGCCTGCCATACTCCGCGTTACGTCTCATGAAGGCATGGAAATCGGATGACATATTTGTGACCTTCAGGGAGGCCTCGCCCCGCGTATATGTAATATAATTGGACTGTTAAGAGATACGTATTATCTTTTCGTTCGAAAATTGTAAGTTATTTTTGAAATATCATTAATTGCCTTTTCCATTCGCTTTCCGCAATATTTATGAACTGCCTGTACCCCTTTTCATCGCACAAATCTGAAATCAGGAAACTCCGAATATCTCGTATTCTTAGGTCATAATAATGAGGTAACTCCTCAATACCTAAACGTCGACATCGCGTCATTGCTTTCCTGTAGCTCACCCAAGTTTGAGGTTCAATCAATATTGTAGAACTGCTTAACAGCGAACAATCGTTTATAAATTTTTTCAAGCCTGCATCTCCGTGATTGACGTGAATCCACATAGTTATACTGAAGCAACTTATTAGTGCAAAATGAGTAATACTTTCGTCCATCATATAAGATTTAATTTCGTTTAATCCGTCCGTTGCAATATTTATTGTTCTAAATGTTATGCTGCTGTCAGTTGAAGTTTTCGATGCTGCTTTTCTAATCAAAAATGAATTCAAGTCAATACCGAGCATGTGACATTTTACCCCAGGAAGTTCAGCTTGAGCTAATTCTTTCATCTCAATAGTCAAATTTCCTTCGTTACATCCAATATCAAGCATAAAAAAATCTAAAGGTCTGCCAATCTTTTCCCAAATGTCGATAAAAAATCCGGTAGGAACTCTGCTTATTCTCTCCGACGTCGGATGAAATGAGTAGTACTGCTTAAAGTCCCCATATCTATGACCATCTCCAATTGAATTGGATTCAGACAAATCGCAAATTAGAATCCGATCTGGCAAATTTTTCGTTTTTTTTTTCATCTGACTCGCTACCTCATCCATTTTTCGTAAAATGCGTTTGAAATAACATTGACCGAGCTACTTAAGATTCCATAAAACAAACGTGGCATGTCATGCGCTTTATGAATTTGCTTTGAAAAATTAGTTAGTCGTGTTTTGTGTAGCCGTGTTTCCCTCCAAGTTAAATTTCGCTACTGGAGCATATTTCTACTTTTCCATTTAGTAAGCAAAATGTCAAATAATGATGGTACAACAACTACTCCGGTGGCGAATTCAGCTTCTAGCACGACGAACTCCGCGGCTGCGCCTAATATTTCTCCATTAGCAAAATATAAGCTAGTTTTCTTGGGTGATCAAGGCGTAGGGAAAACTTCTATCATAACTAGATTTATGTACGATAGCTTTGACAAAAATTATCAGGTAGGGTGGCAATATGCACCCGAAAGCGTGCAAACTTCCAAAGTTGTTGTGATTTTTTTTCACCATGCACCTAGGCGACTATTGGCATTGATTTCTTATCTAAAACAATGTATCTGGAGGATAGAACAGTAAGATTGCAGCTTTGGGACACGGCTGGACAGGAGAGATTTAGATCATTAATTCCTTCATACATTAGGGATTCTTCAGTTGCAGTGGTAGTGTACGACATAACTAGTAAGTGATAATATTCAGCAAGATGCGACCCGCAGAATAATTTATATCGTACTCTAACTGCCTCAGATCGTGCCTCTTTCCTGAATACTTCGAAATGGATTGAAGATGTCCGAAACGAGAGAGGAAATGATGTCATCATAGTTCTAGTCGGAAACAAAACGGATTTGTCTGAACGGCGACAAGTATCTATCGATGAGGGAGAGGATAAATCCCAGAAAGAATCAATTATGTTCATCGAGAGTAGTGCGAAAGCTGGTTTTAACGTCAAAGCACTATTTAAAAAACTAGCGACGGCATTACCAGGAATGGAGACAGCGCAACCTCCACCAGCGTCAAACTGTAAGATATACATAACTGCAGATTTTATGTTAATTACTTGGTATTATTACAGTGATTGATATAAAACTTGCTGCCCCCAAGAAAACTGCTGAAGCGACTGCGGAGACTGCTTCTCAATGCAGCTGCTAATCATAACCCATACTCAAAAGGTTGTTTGATCTGAGTCTATGCACAAAACACGCCATACAGCTTCTCCAAATAGTTTCATTTATCTGAATCTTAGCTCTGAGTTTGGTTTTATTACTTAAGCCAGAAAGTCAATTGCGCACTATTGATGCCGATGGTTTTCAGTGGGAGGGGAGGGGGGAGAGGAAATAGGTATCTGACCGCTTTGCGGTCTGCGTGTCGTCGTTCGTCATCATCATCGAATAAAAACCTTAAAGTAATATATTACCCTCAAATTCTAAGTTGTGAGCTATTTGCGCAAATCAGGTTCGATAGTAACTCAACTATTCCTAGCAAGTGAGCTGTCACCAGCACAAGCAGCTTATTGCACAATTTTCTTGTTACGGCGTTACTAACCGAATTAATGACAAAGAGTAGATCTGAAATGCGGTAAGCGTGAGATTCTTGGAGCGTGTTGTGGTTACTAATTCTTTTCCCGGCCGGAAAATCTTACAGTTAATTACAGCGAGGAGGAAAGTTAGATCAGTGAGACTACGCCGCACCCCTGGTTACTAATTCTTTACTTGCTTGAGTGAGCGAGACAAGTTAGTAACAATAAGCTCACAGTGAAGAACAGCGCCCGCACCGTTCACCAAGAAACTAGCTGTACTACTAGTCGGAAATTCAGCGATTTACTATACTCGTAACAATCAGTGATGATGCCGAGTGAGTATGTGCATTCGGAGCCCCTTCTAATTGCCCAGGGGGCATGTATCCTTGCTGACTTTAGGGTAGGGCAGAACAGTGCGGACTGATACACAGGCAGGGCGCGAAAACACACTGCAAGTTAAAGAGGAAAAGCTTTCCATCGTTGAGGCCGACGATGGTTGTACGCATGGTGTCCCATCGCGGGGGGGATACGATTCGGCTCTAGAATATGGGAGGGGAAAGTGCTCGACATACACAGCCAATCACCGCAAAGTAGTAGACTTAAGAGTACATTCCTGATTTATTCGCACAACCTTGGGCAGCTGGTTATTCACCGTTTCGTTTCCTCCCGGTAATGAGGCATTCACAACAGTATGCCCAGAAGTCCAGAAAATCAAGAAATCAGGGTGATTTTCGACGCCCTGCAGCAGATGGTTTATGGAAGAGATCGTGATTCTCCTGTTGGCTCAAGGCTGATTAATTCAATCATCTCAAAGACCTTGACAATATTCGGTCCCAAATATAAGTTGCAGGCACTTCTTTAGGGGTTTGTGGTAGAAGCGCCTTGCAGACATATTCAATTGAGCTAATGGTAAGCCCCTCTATGCTCTCCAGCGTAGCTCGGGATTGAGCGTGCTTAGATTCATGACAACCAGAGCCCAGACATCCACCACTCGGGAACCGCAAGAAAAGGCAATATGTACTCCCTGGGGTACTGTGGCTGGAACGGCGTCTAGACTCGAGAGAAGTGAATCCACTCACTCACTACCTTTAACTTCCAAGGTCTCTATGATTCTTTTTACGTTGTTGTGAGTACCAACAAGTGACTGCAGTTTGGCTTCCCTCCAACTGGCGTAAATGCCCGGGGTTCGACTCAAGTGGAGGGAGTAGAAATCAGAGTTGGTGGTAGAAGAGACAGCAGATGTTGGCTCAGATGAACACACTGGCAGTAAAGCGACGAGGGATAGGTAACGATGATTAAATGACTAGCTTTTCCTGTTCCAGCAGATTTGGCTAAAATCGTATACTAAATTTAAGGGAGGGATATGTAAACCCGAAATACCATGCAGCCAACATTATTTACGCTTGCTTCCACAGTGTATTTGGAGGACTTAGCCACTCCTCGCCAGCACGGATCGTGCGGACCGCGATGACAGGTCCGAATGTTTCTCGCTCTCTGTGTGAGTGTAGACGTGGGCGTCCCAGCCACAGACTCCGGGGACAAAGTCGCAGTGCCATCGGTGAAAGTGCCGCAAGATCAAAGAAAAATCACGAACTCTTCCGCCGTGGCCCGCGATTAGAAGCGTTTAAAATCACTTCATACCCCGAGGTATGGAGTTGGACCTCATTTTACAACGGGTGGTAGTCACCCGGTAAATTATCAACGCTGGCCCTGTAAATGCCCCTAGCCTCCGGAGGCGGCTTTGTGGTACAAACGGTCTAAAGCTGTATTGGATATATCTCATTCAGCAGATTAGCTCAAATTAGAGGACGAAATATCAAATTTCAGAGAATCAAAAATTACTCTTCTACCTTCTAGCGAGTCCTGGAAACATTTTAAAGTTGGCCCGTCGGCGAACATCTCCTGGATCACGAGATAGAGTCATCAGCAATGAAATCTGCGTCAGGAATGTCTTTGACGGCCCAGTCTTATTAAGACCATTTCGAACAAGCTTTCTTTGCAGTGCATGCAGGCATCCAATGACGCTTTAAACAACATCTAGAACGAGTTCAAGCCACTGCACCAACCTTCACTTCTCAGCACAATCACGATTTTGTAAACGGGCAAGTAATCCCAAATGCTCTTTCAAGTTGGGACTTAATCCTCTATTTATTGACTTTCAGCTTAATACGCTTCTAGAAGTGCATATAGCTATACTGCTCACGCGGAACCAGAAGTGGGTCCAATAGGTACACTCACTGGCGACGTTTTGGCAGGAGAGGACACCGAATAAATAATATAGAGCGTAAACAATAGCAGCATCAACAACAACTACAAACGACATTGAAGCAACTGACTCATGTAGAGAATGCCTGGTTGCTATTGAATTTAGGTGAATTAGGCTTTTTTAAGCTGTGCTTTCCGGTTGGCCTCGCACGGCACCCCTGACAAGACACTAGAGGCACAGAGGAGAGGCTAGATTTGTTATCATGCTACCTTCGTCCGCCAGTCGAAGATCTGCTGTATGTCCCAACTTGAGCCATGGTGCGGTTTGCGCTTATCGAAAGCGGTTTTCAACACATAGATAACTTCAAGATAGGGTTTATAGTATGAGCTAGGAGATGATTTGTTTGACGATAAGGGGTGTCCGAATTCTACGGAGTACGACGAGAAGCAATGATTCAATAGAGGAGCCACTCGGAGCCATGACCATGAGCGACCAGGAACAGGCGAGAGCTTCGTAGGCCAAACATTAAGATATATAAATTTTGGGGCAAAGCTGATGAGGGTTCTCTAGCCAACTGAAATTCATCATAATATTATTTTTTAAAATATTTCTTAAATATTTCTTGACCATTTTATAATTTCGGGTCAAAGAAGCAACTTACTAGAAATATAAGCAGCAACAAATCGATCGATTAACTTGATATTAAGGAATCAGAAAATTTTTTATGAAATATATATCACTACCCAACCAAGAAGGACAGGAGCAAGCGTCAGCACGAATGGGAGTGGTAGAAACGAGTGAGTTTGCAATATTATACAGAAAAGTGGACTAGTTGCTCTTAGAATAGAGCGGAAGAAAGTAACCGAACGTTTCATGAACAGCGAAGCTGGATATGAGCGATAAGGGAAGAAATGACATATGGCGCTGATTACGCCAGTACTTGGGTGAAAAGAGCAGGAGTCTTTTATTGATTCCCACGAAGATTTTATAGAGGCAACAAGGCATGAGCTTACGAGATGAAACTGAATTCGAACTGGGGAGTGGAATTCAATAGAATAAGTCAAGGCCTGGATCACATCGAGGGTGTAGACGAATCGAGTTTGAATCTCGAGCCACAGGAGTACAGGTGGAAGAAATAATGAAGAATTACTACCAGGTACCTCTAGCGGAGCGGATGATGACGACATAAAAAAGACTTACGAACAGGTATAGACTACTAGGATGCCCCAGCTTTTGCGTTAGAAACTTCTTGCTCCGCATGTCTCCCGGTTTACGATGAGCATTTTACTGGACGAGCTCCTCGATTATAGAGGGAATCCGTTGATTTGAATGTATTCAGTGAGCCCATGAGCTCCTACACGATAAGAACCTCGTCGGAGCATACTCCCGATACTGCGGGAATCAGTGGCCTCGAAGGATTGGGAGAGGATAGTATGGATTCTCAAATCCACCAAGCAGTCGACGCTGCGGTAAATATTATTATTGGTCATGGAACTCCTGGAGGAGGGCACGGTCTTGACGATGGTTCTGCCAAGCCCGGTAAAGGGCGCAAGTCTTCCCAGAAGAAGAAACTCAAGAAGAGAAAAAGTTACGGGTTATCCCAGTGATGACCCGGATAGTTAAGAAACGAGGTCATCTGAGTATTCGGCAGGCAATAAGCATATGGTACATTGGCTCTTTTAAAGCCTCAGCGTACTGCAAGTCATTGAAGAAATAGCCTTGCCTAGCTTCTCCGCTAAAGATAGCTGAAAAGGTATCAGCTACAATTTTGGGTGTAACAGCACCAACCGCTATTCAGCATCCACAAGGCAACGCTAAACACATCCTTTTACAGGAGGCACTTACCCTGAAAAACCTCGTGTCTGCTTGTCTAAGTTCCAATGATTGAGTCATTGAGCTTTCACGAGCAACTCATGAGGTATATATGCAGAGAATTCGTTCATACGAACTCATGATTACCCATCATATGAGCCATGGGGCGTCATCAGCGACCGAATTAAGAGATACAAGAAATTGAAATTGCTCCGAGCAAGAATTGAGCAATATAACAGTTCGCTTCAGCTTGATAACAAATTCTGGACAAGGATGAAATCTTTGAAGTACTTTGCTACCTGGCAACGCCAATAAACCCCCAGCGCAAGACGAACAAATGGAAGGTTCAGTCAGTAAGGAATGAAACCACCTGCGACACCATTGAGAAGAGGGAATAAATCATCGCAGACTTGGACTATTATGTCCAAACCTGGTGTCGCTACGAGGAAAGGTTTTTGAAGATTCTGAATCAGAAGGAGTCTAGGAAATTTTAGCCAGTCTTTGTTTTGAAAAAGGGTACAACAAATAGCCTGTTCGAATTTTTTCCCATTTTTCGTTTGCGTATCACGTAGTGCGTACGAGAATCAAGTCATACAAATTACATGACATTAATAGTAGCTGTCCGAATTTCTGCAGGAGTATGTTAACGCCCAGGTTACTCTACGCAACGAGAGCAAGAGCGCGGAAGAGACTTCACCTAAGTTCAAACGGATCAGCGGACTATAGCGACTCCGCCGGCTACCAACAAAAGTACATAACGGAGTTTGTGAAAAAGTCATATGCAAGAGTGGACCTCGTAGCTGAGGACTTCGATGAAATAGAAGATCCCGAGGAGGGCGCTGTCCAAGAGTTAGATGAACTTTATAAGACTGTTGGCAAGGGGCGCCGAATCGGCGACGAGGATTCTGCCTTTGAGGAGTAAAAATAAGAGAACGCTGAAATCAGAACCAAGGTACTGGATCTGCCCAAGGTTGGCTAGCAGGTGCGAGCTTTTACCTGTACCGTTTTTCCGTATGCTTTGACACGGGACTTTGCAATAGGTGCAAGCGTTTTTTGGAATGGGAAGCGTCTACTATAGTCGACTATGTACATGGAACTGGTACCCACTTACCTATTACGGATTATCTGGATTTGTATCTCCACTTTCCGGTAGGTCTCGCCTGTATTCGACAGTGTAGCTAGCTGACTTTATTTTCTGCTTCTTATCCTTTATGCTATACTGATTAGACGGTGATGTATTTCCACCGAGAAGATCTAGCAAGCTGTAATTAACAGCAGAAGTTAGTTTGCTTTTAGGTATATGCCTATCTAGTTTCTTTCGTTGTGTTGGTTTTGCATCCCCTATCCCTATACTCATACCACTTCTAGTGTTCTATACCCATATCTATGGTAAGGCACAAGTCATTCCCCATAAAATTTGGAACATAAATGTTCCAAAATCGGGTTTTTGTGGAAGTTATTGAAAATTATGTAATTCAATTGTTCTATGGCACACTATATATGAGTAGTATGTATATAGCACAACTACATCTCAAACAACTAATATTTCTGCGATCCACACGTTGTTTTTGTCAATTTTCTCCCCTAATCGTGCCCCCCCGTACAACTAATAAGCTGGATTACGAAAAATCTTCCCAAATTTTATGAGTCTCGGTAAGATAAAATTATCCCGAAGCTAAGCAAGCTACTAGGACAAAAAGTTGCAATTTCTAGACATTATATGGGTTGTTGGGGAAAAGTTTTGAAAGCAAAAAATTTAAAGTAAGGTGGTATTTTTGAATTGGGGAGATGTGTAAACTTTGCTTTTGTGTCCTACTGGATGGTGATGTAGGCGCCAGGTCCGTTCACATAAATATAGGATAGCAAAAACTTCCCGCAAAACATTTCCAATATTTTAATATTTCCCTACATCAGCGCACAGAAAGCCGTGGTTATCCACGCTGGGTTATCCACGGTACCGTAATTATCCATGGATAATTCGG
>VKHC01000581.1:0-10850 GCA_015143735.1 Synura sp. LO234KE | reverse complement strand
GCTGGGGGGGGGGGGTCGTGGGGGGCCGGAACGGGCAGGGGGGGGGGGACGGGGGGGCCGGGGGGCTGGAGCGAGGGGGCGGGCCTCCGGCGGGTGATCCCTTTGCGCTTGCTCCTGAGTTCTGTTGTGTCCGACAGTCTCCTGACGGTTGTGGGCGATGGCTGCCGCCAGGTGTTCCTGGTCGTGGGGAGCTTACCGGCGGTCGCGGAGACGCCCGTTGAGAACTGCTGTTAGTGTTTGGGTGATTATCATTGTAGGGGACAGTATAAATATGCATGCTAGGGGGAACGAGGAGTGCATTATCGTGCTGCGTGGCAGTGGGCATAGGTGTCATATAGTTATTGATTGAAACAGGGACCCATTGATCAGACACTGGGCGGAGGGCCGGGTGGGGGACGCTGTCCAGATGGACGGGGTCGTCTGGGTCGTCATCCCAATCCAGCGGGTATTGGAATGGTTGCGTCAGCCGCTCGTCCTCATCGGGCGGCTGATCCGGTGGCACGGAGTACTCTGTTAGGTCCATTAGGCGACCCTGGTCCGCGAGTTTGTCCGCATCACGGTTGCGCCTATCACTGTCCCTCGATGTGTCAGTCCGATGTGCTTTTTCCTTGCGGAACTGAACGATGCTCCCTCGCTTCTGGTGAGGGCAAGTTGATCGTACGCCCACTGGAAGAGTCTCCTGTTGCGGATGAGAGAGCTGTCCCTTCCGGGCATGACATCCACCGCGTCGATCCCGTAGTAGCTATCCGAGCATATTTCGGAACTGATGGCGGGGTCGGTGGGCTGCTGATGGATCCATTTTAGGGCCTCACCAATGGCGGTGACCTCTGCAGTGTTGTTGCTCTTGTGCGTGGCGCCGTGGTAGTGGATGTTGTCCAGGTCCAGCATGAGGAAGTTGTTCCATTGACATAGGACTATGTCGTCCGTCTGTGGGGAACTGCAATGAAACCCCAGCCGGCTTTGGCCGGGAGAGGTGTTGGGGGGGGGGGTTCTGCCTTGGTGTAGGACCCGTCCGTGTAGACACTGATTAGTTCTGTGCCCTTCGCATGTACTCGGTCCCGGTGGCGCTGTAGCTCCAGTGCGAGTCGAAGTTGGTCCGCTACCACCGCTGCTGTTTCATCTGGGAACCCGCGGAGTTTCCCTCCCGATACTTGAAAAATTTGGGACGTGGCCAGATCATAATCTGCATATACCCCACACTCTTTGCTCCGGTAGACTACGAACCATTTCGTCCCTTTAGGGAGCTCTTCAGACCAATGGCGAGCGGAGGGGTCAAGCAGGTGACGGCTTTTCTCCCAGATGGCTTCCCGAAGATGGTTGAGCTGGCGCATTTAGCGTAGGAAGGTGGCATCCGCATCTCTGTCCGATGGGCGCTCTAGACCCATGTAGGCTGTTCGAAGGCGTTGTTTCTGGAACCGCGTGAGGTCTCCCAGTGCCGCTCGGTAGCCGTCCAGTTCTTTATAGAGCTCCAGGAGTAGTTGTGCCAGGGTTCTTTCGCCAGATGGGAGCTCCTACCACTTCTCCTTGATCGCCACTGTGCCTAGGGAACGGGCGCGACAGAGGTCCTCTCCAGGGCGTTCCCGGTAGAGATGGTCGTACGAGTCCATACTGACCTTGCATACTTTGCAGTGCCCTTCTTTTCGCCAGGCCGCAGTGTCGGGGATGAGATGTTTTACTCGCTTGCTGCCTACGCTCCAGTTCCTGCGGTCCACTTGCCCAGCCTGTGACTTTTTTGACCGATGGAGGATTCGGGGATACAGAGGACGCGCGTAGCAAGTTTGAAGGTGTTGTCTTGCCAGTAGGGGGACTCTCCCCTGCTGCTCCTGCTACAGTCTCGTGTGTGGAGGGCGCGGATGCGACGAGCTTCCGTGGTGACGTCCCCAACTGGGGCCATTTCGAGCTCTCCGGTTCGGCTGCAGATAATTGGCAACCATTCTTCCCCTTGGGCTTCTGGGGGGATAAGGGAGTTAAGGGATTCCGTGACGACGGAGCCGGGAGATAAGCCAGCATCTTCCTCACTCCAGTTCCCCGTCCAGAAGCTCCCCCATCGATCTTGTTTCCAGAGGTCTTTGTAGATGGCAAGTCGGGACAGTGGTAAGCAGAGATGAAAGGTTATGTTGGGGCCGGTGAGCTCATGGATTCGTCGGAAGAGGGCAAGTTGAGTGATTCTTGAGCCTCGTTTTGGTGGTCCGTAGCAGTCGGGCTAGAAGCGACGGGTGAGGGACATGAATTCTCGAGTCCCCTCGTCACCGAGCCGTTGGTCATAAACTGCTCGGAGAGTGAGTCCGTAGAGAAGGGTCCGGTAGGAAGATGCATAAGTGAGGCCCGGGCCTGTAAGGGATTGGAACCTCCGTAAGCGCCACTCTCCTGTGGTGTAGTAGGCGATGCTCCCCACCATTGGTGTGTGGGTCTGTCGTTGAGTTGGTCCTGGACCATGGTGGGGGCATGGGGCTGCCCCACACATATTTCGCACGGGGAAGGTGGGGCAGTGGGGAGGTCGGTCGGTCCCTGGATGTACATGACCTGGAGTCTCGCCGGGGAGGGAGCGTGTGATGCTCGCAGTGTAGCTGCTCTTTCGGGTGGGGCGGGAGTCCTTCCGGGTCTGTAGCTGCTGTTTGGTTGGTAGAGACGTCACTTGGAGACGACGAACTTCTTGTCCGGGGGGAAAGAAGTCGGTGGGAGTCCCGGAGATCACTTGGGGGCGTTGAGGGAGGGAGATGCTGTTCCCTGGGCTAGCTTGGAGCGCCTCCAGGGTTCATCGGTAGATTTGAATTTCAGCCGGGGCCCCGTCCGGTGGGAGGGTGTAGTCTTGAATGGAGAAGGTTGAACCGGGTGCACCTAGGGTCGTTCCCGGTGGTTGCACGTGCCAGATTTGCCCTTTGCCAAGGGTGGGGGAGGTCATGGCCTTGATTGGAACCTCTGGTAGCTCCTTCTGGAGCCAGTCCGTGGCAAGTTCCCTACTCCATCACAGAAAGAGCTATTCTTGTTGTTGTATTTAAAACTATGGTAATCAGAACTTAGATAAGTAGGGAGTGTTTGATAAATAATACCACACAGAAAATAGTTACTCAACCGTGGATGTCATGTTTTTCTGGCTGTACATTTACTTCCAGTTTTTAGTTGTAACTAACTTTTAAATTTTTGTTGGAATATTTTCTATTATTGCTTACGAGGACCACGTACAGAGTACAGTGAAAGATTCTTATACCAAGTTAATTAATTAAAATATATTGTGTGCTGACGTAATGAAAAATGGATATATGGACCCATGAGACGCATGAAAATATTGTATGTACAATAATCATAACAATAATGTAGTGAAAGGATTTACTCTAACAATTTTCGACTAGTCAAAAAGATTGAGATGTAGCAAGATGGCGGCACGCTTTATTTTTGAGCCACATACGAGCAGGTGGCGGAATGATTATACTTTCACTGAGGTTTGCCCCGGCTGTTGGTTTTGTTGCAGAGCCACGAACATCTGGTGGCGACGCTAAACTTTTGAGATAGTGATGTTTTCTCCGCTCGCAGGCTGTTCAGAGTTGCATTTCTCAAAGATTAATGTCGTACAAATCAAGATTTTCACGAAAATCTTAAGTCTAGTCTCCTTTTATTTCTAGGTCAAGTTGGCGAAAAGGAAGAAAGGTGCGCACGCCGTGTCGCCGATCTATACCAAGGCACCGAGAGTCCGTCTTTGGTAGTCACCATCTTCGTACTCAAACGTGCCGCTAGTGTACGTGAAAACCACTGGGGAGATTGCTGTAGTTTGGCTTTCTTGCTGAAATACTACTACTACAAGCTATTAGAGATAATTGTTTTAGTCAAAAACAGTACTCCTAATGACTAGTGTCACTAAGGTCTGCGCTTTCGCTCACAATGCCTATAGACGGGTTTCTCAATTCTTGGTGAATAAATGCACAACTACGAAGAGTGCATACAAATACATACAAGTACGGTATGTAAAATTAGAAAGATTCCAACATAAAACATGAGTTATCAACGATAACACGCTTAAATAATTAAGTGCTAAGGTTGAATTATTGTTTAACCATCTGAGCATTAGGTCCCAATCTGCGACCCCCGGGGGCAGTAACGACATTAACAAAACGCCGGTTATATTGAATCCTTTTCTTTGCGCGGCCCGTTGCCAACTTTTTCTTCTCCTGCTTCTCCACTTTAGGGGTTTGGTTTCTGACCTTTCCCGCACGAGCCAGTGATCCGTGGACTTTTCCTCCTCCTCGTAAACGAAGCACCAAATGTAAAGTAGATTCTTTTTGAATGTTGTAATCGCTACAACATAGTGGCGGTAAAAAAATACACAGAACGATGATAAAAATACCTCAGCGTTCTTCCATCTTCCAGTTGCTTGCCGGCAAATATAAGTCGCTGTTGATCCGGAGGAATTCCCTCTTTGTCTTGGATTTTTTGCTTTACGTTTTCAATAGTATCAGAAGGCTCAACATCTAATGTAATGGTTTTTCCAGTTAAAGTTTTCACAAATATCTAACGCCACGATTTCAAAGGGTTATTTACAGCAAACTAACAATGAAAGTAAACACACCTGCATAGCTCCCTGATATATCTGTAAGTTATATTCCGTAAATTTCCAAACCAATAATTAATCTGAGTAACAGTATCTTTTAGAGCTTCTCTACTAGTGCGATCACTTCCTGCGCTACGCTGTTATTCAGTGGAGAAATGAAAGCATTTCTTGAACAGGAGACTAAACAATTTGACGTTAAATTAAATTCTGGCGATAATGTTATAGTTCAGGATGCGGAGGAAGAAGGGGAAGTTTTTATAACGGCATGTATTGATTGGATGAATGCAACCTCAGGTTCAAAAAAGAAAGTAGGTGGACTTGATATACCCCACAGAATTGATCTTGGAGCTCCTGTTTATAAAATATTTAGCTCATCAAGTGCTCTTCATATGTTTATAGTCCTGAATGACCGCAAGTCTCTGTATTCATTTGGTAAAAATGATCATGGACAGCTTGGCACGGGAAATGTCAATTTTACGAACTGGCCACGCCAAGTCGTAAATCCTATTACTGAAAATATTACAAAAGCATCTCTTGGTAAATCACATACATTAGTACTTTTCCAAAGCGGCGATGTATATGGTTGTGGAGCGAATAATTGCGGTCAACTTGGCCTTGGTGACGGAGTGAGAGCATCCGCCGACTCGCTAGTTTTAACAAAAATCAGCCTGGATAATATTCGAGATATTGCATGCGGGTCAGAATTCTCGTTGGCTTGCGATCAGGATGGTCGATTGTATTCGTTTGGTCATCCGGAATACGGTCAACTTGGATCCGGAAGCTGCGGGCAGTACATCAAAGATGGTGGAAAGGGCCCGGCCATTCAATATAATTATGTCTCAAGACCTCTATTGGTAAATAAATTCCGCAGTAAGGATAATATTAGAAAAACTTACGTAGATATATCAGTTGGAGATGTTAAGGTAGTTTCAGTAGCTGCAGGCAAAAATCACAGTTTGTGTATCGAAACTGATCGGGATGGCGGGCTGAACAGAGTCTTCTCGTGGGGATTCGGTGGTTACGGCCGTTTGGGGCACAATGGTGCGGATGATGAGTTCTACCCCCTTGAAATTAGCACTTTCTCCGGACACCGCAACGCGCCTATGAAGCAGGTGCAATTCCACCACATCCTGCCTCCTTCCCTTCCCACCATAATTTCTTATTCCAGCTACCATTAAAATCAGATTGCCGAGGTGCATGGCGGATCATCTTATAGTCTAGCTGTGTCCAAGAGTAGGCATGTTTACTACTTCGGAAAGATGGCGACAAGCCCCGGAGGAGAGGCCACGGTTTACCCAAAGATTCAGCAAGAACTCTACGATTGGGGCGTGCACTCCATTTCTGCGGGGGGTTCAGCCGTATTCGCTGCGTCCAAAGATGTGGTGATCGCGTGGGGCGCCCCAGTAGCGGGCAAGTTCGGTGTGGAGGGCGGCGGGAAGAATTGTTCGACTCCGCATTTCGTGGAGAGCTTGAAGGGACTGCGAACTCTGTCTGTCTCGTGCGGCTACGGACATTGCGCGATGCTGGTGTCTACTAAAGATCCGAGCGCCCGAGAGCGGTTGCGCGGTCTTCCTGAATTGACGAGAGAAATGGTGAGCGAGCTATCCCCGGGGGGAGAAGAAGATAATGGCGATAGCGACGGTGGATCAGGAAAGAAAAAGGGCAACAAAACCGTAGGCAAGAAAAGGTCCCAGGCTTCAACTAACGGATCATCGGCGGCTGCCAAGAAGGGAAAAAGGAAATAGGTTAGCTGACTGTGAATTTCGCTAGGCATTTTGGTTAACATGATATAACGGCGCATCTATCTAGAGTAATGTGCTTAAGAATATTATTTGGAGCCACCAGACCATTTCCATCGACGTAGTAAATGTTCACCCGCTTCGTCCAGGATACCAATGTGTAATATTGATAGGGAGGATTAAATAGAAATATCTCGGGCTAGTACGACAGCAGTGATGAAGTGTCCCTAAAAATTTCTGTTCTAAGCAAGTCTGCAAACTCAAGGTAAAGTAGTTGGCTACAAGAATAATGTGATTGCTTCACTCGGTATTCGTGGTAATGACGATCCGCAAAATGCCGAAAATCTAGTAGTTATTTACTTGTTACCGTAACTCAAATAGTTACTTTCCGATAATCCTTCTTCTTAGTTATTGTACTAATAGACACCAAACAGGAACCCTACACAGTCGCATCTAATAATTAAGAGCCCCGATGTGCCAAATGGCAAGCCCCGCGACCGAGTGGGGGAAGGGGGAGACCGCCTCCGCCCGGGAGCGTATGTTGAGCCATCCCCGGTGGAGTACTCTTCTACAAAGGGACCACAGAGGGGGGTCGGGACATTGCGGCGAAACAACGAGTCGTGGCTACTGTGAACGCTAGCTATGACGATAAGGAATGGCGGTGCACAAATTGACAGAGATGAAGCATGGCACAAAAATCCAGGCATTCGATGACCACTCCACCAATCGAGACCAAGAGGGTAGAAGAGAAAACAAGCTCCAAAGCACAGAATTAGCCACAAACGCAGGAAATTGAGCAATAAGCATTCTCTTAGTCAACATCAGAGTCGCTCTGGATGGTCTTGAATCAGCCTTGAGGATACGAAGTCCTGTGTAGTGCGTTCCAAGAGAGATGCGGACAGGCTCGACCGAAGCGGGAGCCGCCATGTTCGAAGGGCTAATTGTGGGGGGATCCGCCCAAGAAGGGTGACCAGGTTGGTACCCCAAGTAAGATTGGTGCTGTGCCTCCCAAGTGTGAAGCTGGGCGGTCGTCCACGCCATGTCGACCGCGTCTTTGATCTCGTCCCAAAGCGGGTAGACTACGGTACTCGAAGGGAAGATCCAATGCTCGAAATGTAGGCGCTCTGTGTGGAAGAGGTGAACCTGAGCCAATCTGGGAAAGAGCGGCTGCAATCGACAGCAACACGAAGAAGAATGGGCAATAGGCCCGAGTTTGTCGGGGCTATTCCATTGGAGGCTTCCTCAAAAATCTTGGACATAGCGTCGCGTTGAGTTGCTTGAAGAAGGGCAGCCGGGCAAATACGGAGTTCAAGCTCTGAGAAGAAGTGCGTAGGATAAGTGATGTCTCCCAAAGGAGCAGTTATTTCGAAGAGCAAACAACATCGCCACCTTCTTTTCACCTATAGGGTCTGTCTCGAAGAGTCGCGCTTCTGCTCAAACTGATGAGACATCCTGACGGAAGCGAGAACAGGAATGTGCAATTCTAAACCAATCCGCTCAATTAAGAAGTCGAGACAGGAGACGCTCCAAGACATGTCGAGGATTTTTGATGGAAGCCCATGAGTTGTGCAAAACGATTCTTGCTCGGGACCGCAATGGCAGATTCTGGCGGACTACGACGATGCGTGATCATCGTCAGAGGTAAGGTTGGAAGCAGATCCTCAGTCATCATCCCCTTCTTCTGCTGGCATAAGCTGAATGTTCTCTTAACACGAGATGGTCGGCGCAGCCGAGTTATTCTTCATGGGACGTCCCGGATATAGCATCTGGTTGTCAAGTAAAGTTTGTAAAATCCTCCCTCCACGTGGGGACATTCCCTCACCGCCATTTACCGCAGCTGGAAGTGACTTCATTCTGCTTCCTCTCTTCCTCTAGGAACGATTCTTCGCCCTCTGTCCCGTTCTCTCATTTACCACGGCTCTATGGCTACCCACGACTGGTTCCCAGAGATCTTCGGTACACTTGATGTTCGGGCTCCCCTCCTTACACTTTTCTCCTCATCTGGTCGCTCACTCCAGGGGGTGGCACCCCCGGCGGCCTCTCCTCCCTCACCAAGCTTCCTCTCACGGTGGAAGTTTACCAGTCGGTGCCATACCTCCCTCCGTCCTACGTTGGCCATATGAGCTCTCACACCCACCTTACGTCCCCGACACCCGGCCTTGCGTCCTCCTCCGTGGACCATTCCCTCACCATGTCTCCCTCGCGCTCCACACTAGCACTGGTTTCTCCCCCCTGCGGCACGCAGTCGACACAGGCGTTCATCGAGTCTCCCTCGCACCGCTTCACACATTTGATCATGCGTCCTGATTCGCGCGTCTCTACTGTGATGCTCGTCCCAACCTCAGGCAGTTCTCCTCATGGGGATTATTCGTGCCCTTTGGGACCATCAGGCGTCCTATGAAGAGACCCATTATCATCCATATCCCAGACTAAACCCTGGTAACATTGCTCCGCTCTCCCCCGACTTCCTTTGCTCGTAATGTTACGAATGGCTTCATGAAACCGTCCAGCTTTTCCTGTCCCGCTTAGTACCGTTTCGGCACTCTGCCACGATCCCCCTACGCGACTTCAAGAGTCGCCCTCTTTTCTCCGTCCTCCCCCTCGCTGCATGAGACCACTTTTACGGTTCACCTTTGAGCAATTGCGTTCCCGTTGGACCCTCTGCTCGTCTCACTGGACCAGAGAGTACAATCCCTGCGGCGAATCCAGGCCCAGCGCACTCTCGACCCAGACCGTGTCACCCGCGGCGACCCTCCCATCTGGGAAGAAGTAACGACAAGCTTAGCGGCCAAGGTCCTTGACCTGCCTTATCTTCCTCAAGGCTCTCGGAGCAACTATGAGAAACTACTCCATGAGCAGCAACTATGAGAAGCTGGAGTATTGGTGACAACTCCTACAAAGAAGCCTCCACAGCGCCCGAACGGAGGGCCTTACTGACTTGCACCCTTCGCTCCTCCTCCGACCGCTGTGACGAAGACACCAACGATCACGTCGTCCGACTCTGTCCTCCCTCCCCCCTTTTGCAACAGTGTCGGGTGACTATGAAAGCGCAGATGGACCAATACGCGCTCAGCACAGGCCTTGGGAAGCGGCCTGTCCCTCAGCTCATAAAACTTGTTCGCTCGCCCGATGGTCACAGAATCTGTCTGGGGTATTGGAATACCGCCCAACTGGCCTCCCTCTCCAGTGCTCTTCTCCCTGCTGACTCCGGAGGCCATTACTGCCGTGCTCCTAGATGTCTCCCGCACCCTGGTCTCGCGGATTGGCGCACTCTGGGAGCCCGTAAACAGTCGAAATATATAGAGGCCGTGGAGAACAGTAAGGAGACCGACCCCATTGTACTTCGCGCTTTCCAACGCAAGTACAAACCGTTCTCCCCCCGGCCCATCAAAGAACCCAACACCTGCTGGAAAGAAGCCCAGCCGCACACCATATAGGAATCTGCAGCGACTTCAAGCGGTTCAAGACCCGTTAGAAGGTAAGTCGCCCAGCAAGTCACCCTTGGTCAGACCCCGCTCTCCTCCCCGGATGCGGTCCTGTACAAGGACGGCTCTGCCTCGCTGGCGTCGGGTCATTTGGGTGGGGTGTTTTCCTGGCTCGCGCCTCCGCTCCCCCTGTCTCGCTCTGGGGCCCAGTGGTTACTGAACTGTCCGATCCAGATTTGATCGGGGCCCTTCGTCCGACCAACAACACAGGTGAGATGTACTTTTTACTATGCCCTCAAGTGGATTCGTGCCTCGGATGGGACCTCCTCCACGCCCGTTTGCCGAGTCTCAGCGAGTACTGCGTGCGCCTCTTCGGGGACAACTCCGTTGAGGCCCGATGCAATAAGGTCATCATTCACCACGTCCGATGCCTTCATCAAGATGTCCGTGCCCATCATAACATAGCCATTTACTGGATCAAGGCGCACACGTGTGGTTCCTCCCCCGAAGCCCTGGGCAATTTGGCGACTGATCACCTGGTAGCTCGGGGCCACTCTGGCTCCTCAAGTGCAGTTGCCGGCTCCCCGTCTATGCTCCGTCGCCCTCGGCGACATCGTGTTTCATCCTCCCGCCGATCGCGCCGCGCACCACGGGTCCGCGTTAGGGATCCCCGTGTTCTGCCGGTAACCCACTACCTCTCGCTCACTCACGGTGCAGCAATCTTGCATATAGCTACTGCCTGTCGTACTGCGTCCTTCGGGGATGTAGTGGGGAACTAACTGTCTCTTCCGGGTGTGGGCACCAGGAGCTCCCTACTCGATCAGCACGGGGTTTGCCATTTGGTACATGGGGAGTAGTTGGTTCGGTGGGGGGTGCGGTTTCCGGATCTCATATGAGTGTTGGTATTTCTACCTCTGACCACATCGTAAATCAACTATGCAACCCACCCATGTGTGAGTACTGCGAGGACCTAGGTGGCCATTAGAGGCAGGCACCCAGTGTATTCGCTCATTTCCCTCTACTTGGTAACAGGTATATGGTTGCGTATTTCTTGTCCATTTGATCGATTCACCTTGTCTTTGTTTACCCGACTGAATAAATAATTATTGGATTTTCGGCAACCCGGCATGGTACTACGACAGT
>VKHC01000580.1:0-10854 GCA_015143735.1 Synura sp. LO234KE | reverse complement strand
AGTTTCTTCCTCTCAGCCAGGTCTGCCTTTAGCTTTTTAGCTGGCTGTTGATAGGAGACCTAGCTACCACTCTTCGTAACTAGCTGGTATCTAAGACACCAACCACCCTTTGAAAATTTCCCATTTCTTTCCTGTTCAAATTTCCACCCTTCGTCTTGCGGCCCTATTTGGTTCCACCTTTTCGGATCAGTTGGGTGACTAATTTGGGAGGACAGAGGAGGGGTGGTAAAAAGGCCGAAGCGACGATCAAGGAGCGAAATAAATTTGATTTTGTAAATCTCCTACGAATCCTCTGGTTGCTTTCATAATTGAAGATCCGGTCACCGTAGATTCTTTCTCTGAGCGAATGATGCATTGTTGGAATAAACTGTTAACATCGTATTTCTGCTTAGGATTAGTTCGGTACTTAAAACGTAAGCAAGCAGTCTTTGTTGGTTATAGTCGAACGATTCCGAACCTAAAATAAAATTATTATTCAAAAGTTATCGTACGTAGTCAGTCCTCCTCAAAATGGACCGACCTTCAACGTTCAAGCTCAATAGTCATGCCGATCATACCCTTGACGTTTAGTAAATGCGCAAATAAATATTATTCAGTAATGAACCTTCCTTTGCACTGTAGTGATGTGTTGCTAGCGATTCCTTTCTCCATTTTCCTTCACAGCTTTCATCCCAGTCCGTTAATAACCATTCTGGGCACTGTAAATAATCATTCTATAAATAATATAAGGTTACTCATAGGCGCTTAATCTCTCAGCTTAGCAACAAGAGTATGCAACACAGCATGGCTAGGGTATACTTGGGTAATTTGAGCATTAGGAAATCTCTCTTATAGTGCACCTAGAGTACAGATTTTAGTCTAGCATGCATCCGACTTGACGTTTTCTTGAAACGCGGGCCCTAGTGTGGCATCACCACGGGAGCTCATCTCATCCCGTTGGACTTCCTCGCGCATCCTGGGAAACCACCTTTGATCTGAGGAAGCACAGCTCTCTCGGTACCAGGATCGGGCCACTAGCTAGTTACTCCCCTGCACCAATGGTGGCAAGTCCCATGACCTAGAGGGGAGAGCTTCAAGTGAATTCACTCTCGAAACAGTCAGCGTCTGCGTCCCCCAAAATTCTGCAGGTAGGGTATGCGAGGGGAGTAGCCAAAGTGCATGATCACAAAGAAACCCGCTAATCTAAAAAGTATACATCACACGGCTGGAATCTCGCCGGGAGGACGGGCGGCGACCCATCGTGGAGGTCCTTGCTGGATCCCAATGTGTTGAGCATGGAGGTCTACCTTGGCGCCGATGGGGGAACGCCGAGTGAATCTGAGAAGGAAGGTCGCTCGAGGAAGGACCAGTGGACACCCGCGCCTCTAAACGATACGCAATATCTTTACCAGCCGCCTCCATGGCAAGTGCCCCGGTGTGTACACTCGTCCATTCTCTGGCAAACAATTCTGTTGGCAACTCTCTTCAGACACCTCCGCACCTTCATAATGAGCTCCTGGTTGCACCGTACTTTGATACAGAGTAGTCAGCAAATAGACGTACGCAGCACTTGCTGTTCATGAGCAAGTTGTACCCGAGCTGTTCCGTGCCGTCTTGGGAGAGTATTCAAGTGCCGCATTGTAGATTGCGCTGACCTCAGCCACGTTATTGGTGGGACAAAGAGAGCCAGGGGCGGCACTGGACAGTTGGCCATAATGCGACCAAAAAGTAGCGGAGTCGGACTCAGAATGTAAGGTGCTGTCAATTGTGTGCATTCGATGCCACATCCGCCGAGATGATAATTGTGATCACAATTCCCGAGCACCCACTCTTGGGACTAGCACGCCTAGAATCTGATTATCTACTTCGAACCCTTCCTGTTACAACCGATCTCGATCGGCACCTCCTATCGGTACTACGTCAACTACTGAAAACTCTGAAGGCGGTGATAGAATCTGTCTTGACAACTGGAAAACCTTCTGGATCTCTTAGCTAAACCAAGTGGTACAATCTACGGACATAGTGTGCCAGCTCTAAACGAAAACCTTCTCGCTTGGAGTGAGAACTTTTTAACGGGATTGATATCATTTGGTCATTTGCACACTCTTACTCTCGCACCAGAAGCTGACCCCGCCACTCTTCGAGTCCTTCAACACCGGTGCTTCAAGCCCTGCCTCTCTCCCGCAGTCACTTCCCCATTTTTTGTGCGGTACGCCTCGATCATGCTGCACGTATCTACACCTCCTCTTGAGTAGAAGCCCAATCTCTGACCGTCGGTGCCCACACGAACTTCAAGAGATGTACGACCAGCCAGGATGCTGAGCATTGTGTGGCCGGTCCTCTGGTCCTGGAAACCCTTCTTCTTTTGTTGCCTCTGTGTGGTACACCTCATCACGGACGGCTCTCTGCCACCTTCAGTGGTATGGCTGGCTGGAGAGTACATATTACCTTCCCTGATTCCACAGATACAAAATCCCTCTGGGGCCCAGCAATCACGGAAACACAGAGCGAGCAATAGGTGGGCGTGACGTGCGCTGTGGACTATAGAGTGCCTGCTCCCTGCCGTGATCCGCCCCAATTACAAAATGTCGTCGGCACTAGTGACTTCGCCGCTAAACTCTGTGCGACCAACTCAGTCAAATCAGTGCCCAACAAGCGCCTGATCGCTGGCATCATCTCCCTCCTTGGTTAAGGGTGATTGTTATGTTCGCATGTTTTTCTCTAAGCTAAGCATATCTTTTGAAAAAAGAAATCACCCTGCCTGCTCGGGTGAAGGCTGACAACAATATTTTCATCTCCTGAACGCCAGCCAACACGAATGCAATAAATTCTCTGGCTGGCGTCAAAAGGTCAGTAGCCCGAGGCTGTGGAGCGGAACGTCTGACCAGAGCCTCCACGCGTCCCTCCCCAACTCTACCAGAGGAGGACGCAGCGGTCGCCTTCGTCCCCCTAGGTCCTCGCCACGATGATTGTCTTTCCCACGCATGGACCTTCGTCTGCCATCTTCTGATGGGTGGCAACCCCCACTCTCGAGAGCGTTTGTTGCGCATGCATATTTGCTCCACCATTTCCTGCATCCCACACGTGCGAGTACTAGTATGGGGACCTCTTAGTTGGCGACTAAAGTTCGACACAGAGTGTACTCGCTCGATTCCTCTACTCGATAACGGGACTTGAGGATGGTAACTTTATTTTTAACCAGATGAAAGGCAGATCTGAGGATTTATGCTCTAGATTTTTCATGTCTTTGCATCACCTTCTTATAGGCACCACAGCGGCATCCGGCGATGCAAAACAATCCTCTTTATCAAAATGGTGACCTTTTCGGCAACTTACCATGCATTTGGGGGGCGCACGAACATAGCACGAGATGAATGTTGCATAAGAAATACTAAGAAGAATTATTTCGTCCTCCCTGAAGTGTATTAAGAGTGGATTCGCTCCTCCTCATTCAATGTGGTCACGCACACCAGCTGGTGGTAAGAGTTGCGCAAAGGCAGCACCAGGCGAATGGTACTCCTAGCCGTGCTACTGGCACTGCTCGTCCTAATATGTTCCTAACTGCTGCAAGAACGACCCATGATTTCCTCGATTCCATGCTGGCTATAAGCCATCATTCACATGGTGATAGATGATTAGCGAGCTATGAAGAAATTAATTTGCAGCGGATTCCTAATTTCCACAGCAAATGTGCTTGTAACGTTAACAAGAAAGATAAGGATGACAGTCGAAATTATTAACTTTTCAGCGAATGTTAGAGTATGTAGGCGATTATTAAATAATTCAAATTTACCCGAAGAATTAAATAATTCAAATTTACCCGAAGAGCCGTGGCAGTTCAGGAACGAAAGATACCTTATCCAGTGTGCGTATCTATCCTCCAACTATGAATCAAGTGGCAAGGGAGGTAGCGCAGTGACCAATTAGGGAGTCCCGGATACATGCGCCCGAAGGGCTGCCATAAAACATGCGATGTCGTCCCTAGATACAAAGAGGGGACTCGCACATCTCCCGATCAACCACAGGGTGGCACGTTTGACTGCGTGGTTAGGTCGCGCCAGTGAACAACAAAAATCTTCTCGTAAACACAGCAGCAACAAGGTAAAAGGGTTTGGATAATTTGCATAGGTAACCGTCAAATCGCTCCTCTCTTGACACGACAAAAGTTCTGGTCATAAATTTCATGGTTTGTTCTCAGCAGATAGGAAATATCGCCGCCAACTCTTTAAATAGGTCCGGTGTTGCTTTTCCGCCCAGAGTACCTAATGTCCGAATTCTTTCTTCTGTCACCGAAGTTTCTGCCGATTTGCTCGACCATCTTGTCTTTAACAGCGAATGCCTGTACAAAAAAGCAGAATATAATCAGTCAACATCCTGGAATAGGAGCTCTCCTTACTTCCAATTTCCCTTCGTGGATTAGAGTCGCCACGAAATTATCGACGGGTCCGACTACTGGGAGTTCCCGAAGTAGTGCGTCTGCACCTTTTACGCTCAGAAGATAACCATGCAAGTGCCATAGGTAATTTGGTCGTAGAAAGCCATTCTCAAAAGTCATCTTCTGCTTCGGAAGCGCGTATCCCAAATAGCATATGTCGAAGTTAGCGGGCAGTTTATAAAGCAAATCGCTGACCACGCTCTGCAGCAGTAACCCTTTACCGACGCTGACGTCAACAAATTTTACATCGTCTTCTAACACCAAGCAGCATGCTACTGTAGGTGCGGTGAATTTGCTGTATGTATGTGATTGTAAATCGCGTAACTTCGTTTGATCTTTCTGTTTTGTCACAGCCAACCCTCCACCGAGTCGCGCCAATGAAAATGCCGTCTCGAGAGTGTCCACCTCTTCACTCGAGCTTAACTCCCTACAAATACGTTGGCGCTTACGTGGGGTACGTTGGAAGCCGCTCTCATCCCCGCCTGATGCTTCTCGATCATGAAATAATCCCGCCACCAATTCCCAAGCCCTCACATGACTACCCGCACAGGCTCGTTCTGAACTAGTCATTTTCGTAAATCGATCGGGATGGCAAGTGTGGTCGAACCGGGCGTTTAGTGTAGAGTCCCATTCGAACTTCACGGTTGACTCATCGACCAGCCTCATCGCCTCATCGTCCTGTCCATCCACTGCAGAGAGACGCACCGGTAAGATGCGTTGCCGCTCACATTCGTACATACACCTTAGCCATCTGTAAGTACAGAAGTAGAGGTAGCGACAAGAGACTTAGGATTCTTATATCAACATCAAGTACCTGTCGCGCCGTCGGTCCAGATTGATCACGACGGCAGGGAGCTGACGACAGGCGTGGCTGATCCATACGCTTGTGTCGATAGGTAACGGACCAGACAACGAATTGCAATATGCGCCACAACGAGCAATATCAACCACTGACTCTGCGCTGCTCACTCCTGACCACGGCCTTGTCTGTCCAATCAAAAACCTGGGAAAGTACGACGAAGGTGCAACAAGGGTAAGGAGTAGACAATTAAATATGTGCACATTCCAATAATCAACCACCCACCTCATTGCAGCATCGCGGATGACTTTTCCCGCTGTGGGAGAACCCTTAAGCGGATGCCGTAGCAACGCTCTGGCGAACAGACAACTTACAGCAATCATTCTCTCTACTGCTAAGGCTGATAATATCCCCAAGAGAGCGCTTAGCTTTAGTTTCAAACTTCTTGCAAGTTTACTGTCGACGTCGTCTACATCAAACGCTCCAGAAGCAACGGGAGAGGATTCCATATTGTTGTTCGCCTTATATATTCCTATTGCCTTCGCACCGCAGTCGAATACTAGTACCCCTTCTAGCACTAGTTCAACAGATGCGTTGGTTAAAGAGAAGAGAGCCAAGGGAGACAGGGCGTTTGAGGACAAGCCATAAGACTTCTTATCAATTGTGGGTAAGGGAAGGTGCAACTGGTGTAACAGTACTTTGACTTCTTGAATGCACTGGGTTAATTCTTTTTCAGAGGCGAGTGCGGGTTTACTGACGCTGTCTTTGCCTTTCCCACTCACCCGCCAGCCTCCACGGCTACGATTGTATTCTGATAGTGACATGAGGACGCTGTGCAAGAGCTGCATCGATTCGGTTACGTGGACTGTGTGCAGATGGCGGTCATCTAGTTGAGCGAGGCCGCTCGAAAACAAGCTCAGTACGGCGTCCTCACTGTCGACCCAAGTTAATCTACGGGTATTGATTCCCGCTCGTCTTTCGATACAATCCTGGGAGATGGTGGGTTCAGCTCCAGCATTCATGTCAACTACTTGATCCTCCAGTAATAGTGTCGCAAGTTCGACACCGACGGTCACATGTTCAGCGGCAGTCCTCAACAAATTGTTACCAGATGCGCCCTCGCCTGCTACTACCAGGAGCTCGGCGAGATCCACCAGCCCACCTGACAGTCGAGAAATATTCCTCAGCCCTATTGCAGTAAATGACCACGACTTCACTTGCGAGTCGAGCACTTCGGTGGGATCACATAAGCAACGCATCGCCTGCCATACACCAAGACGCCTCGATATAACAGTCACGGCCACGGAATATAGGTGATGTCTGTCCCCCACATCTGCCTTATACCCATCGCGACCCCCTTCACCTCCGCCCTTAGACCCAGAGGGGGTATATAGACACCTCAATACATCCATATCTGAGGCCCTGTTTGGTCCACCCACTTGATCCACCCTCGCACAATTACTCGCACCCAGAGCCCAGCCATCGCGAAGGGCAATTAGCGCTGTTCTCATACCACTGATCTCATCGCATTGCTTGGCACTCTCTACAAGCAATGCCACCACTTCATCGATTCCTGTAGTCCCGGCCACCCCGGCGAGGGCGAGCCGCTCCTTGACATCTTGTCGCATCTCACGAAGCCAACCGAGGCCCACGCTCATTTCATCGTCAACACCGAGCACCCTAGCGCATATCATATTCTCGTTGAAGGACTTCCCTACCACCTACACCACAACGCGGCCAATAATAATGATGAGGAGTGTCGTGCTGTACCATACTACAGCGCCATATCCTTCAATGTGCTGTCGACTTACTTGCAAATGAGCAATAATAACCTCTAGTACGGCCAGGACGATGACGAGATGCTTCAGCCAGTATGCCGGACAAACACCCCTAACCTTGACAGAGGACCACATCTCTCTCAAGCCAGCGCACAGTCCCAGCACGGCCCTTGCACTAAAGCAGCCCATCACCATCTCTACTGTGTACATTAGGTGGTGTCGGTGGTCGCCCTGGAACAGTTTCACGCGTACGAGACAGTGAATAATGACGGGAGGCGAATATCAGCACCTGTTTTACCTGTCTAAGTAAGAGACTACTGGAGAAGAGATACAGAGCCGCCACCACGGCGCTGTCCCCCGTAGGTGCCGGAGAAGTCAGCGCCGCCTCCTTAACGGGGAAATGGGTCTCGCCAAGAGGACCCTCGCTATCTTCACCTCCACTTGAGTCCTCCTCGCCCTCGTTGTCGGTGCCCATCTCATGCCCGGGATCTTCTTCAACACAGTCCATCAAAATAGCATTTCTCGATGACGGCGGGTCAACCGGAGCCCCCGCCGGAGGGGGAGCGGCATCTCCGCCTCCCCTCTGATCACCCCCACCCTCTCCTTGCAGCCACCAACTTCCATTTTCCTCCAAACCAAGGGAAGAGACGCTGTCCAGATCACTCATGTCATCTAGAAGGCCCGACTGTTCATTGTTCCCTACCGTCTCCTCGCCGGCGGTCGGTAGTTGATGGAGCAATGGCTGGGGCACGGGCGGTGAGGAGGGCAGCGGCAATTCTACAGACGATGTCCCTTCTTTCCCCTGGCCCTGTGCCACTGATGGACTGCCCGAAGAGGACGGATGGGGCCCGGCGGATCGGCTCTGGCTCCTCTGTGGGCGCCATGACACACCGGTCAGCGCTTGGAGGAGGGAGGGGTTGCCCTGCATCATCCGAATGTGTCGAAGGGAAAACTCTTTAAATAGACTCATATACTCCAAACTGACCGACTCGCTAAAGCGCCTGTTACCGTCCAGCGAGCCCGGCAGTGCTCTTACGATAAAAAGGACTGACTCCACCAGGACATCTACGCGCCTCACCAAGGACCTTGATAAGATGACATCCGAGGCGTTCGCTATTGCGATCCCCGAGCTCGTATGGATATCGGCGGATGTGTACGGGACGCCAGTGCAATGGAGCGATAGAGACGGCTTAGTCTGCGACGCATTCAATACATCGCCACCAGGACCATCGTGATTCTCCCCGCGGCTATCGAGCCCCCACCGCCCCACCTCACTAATGATTTCATGCGCCACCAAGTCAGCCGGCAGCTCAGAGAGCGCAGAGCCCACACTATACATTGTATCCCTTTCCAGCTTGGAGAGCACCGTTCGTATGCCTTGACGGACCTTTACTGTTCCAGCGGCGACACCATTTCCGAGTCCATCAGGTTGCGTCTTATCCTCAACGCCTGTGCCTTTTCCCCTTCTCTTGCGTCGACTCTTCGTCATCGTGGAAGAGAGGGCAGACGACAAAGTGTTTAAACCCAATTCTTTCCAGCCCTGTTTTTGAGTCGCCCTCTTCCTGCTCCCCTTATTGTCGCCGAACCCATCGAGCTCGAGCCGTTCCTGATCGACAATGAGCAAGGGACACCCTGTGCGGACATCTCTTGGGGACTCGAGGGTATCACAATCCATTGTTGTAGCTTCATTGTCCTCTTCCCTCTTCTCCTCCTTGCAGTCTCTTTCATCGCTAAATACACCAATAGTTAGACCGCCGTCGTTCGTGTCCACGTTCTGGAAACGGACATTGGAGGGCGACCGATCGATACCCTCGGAGATATTCCTACAAACTTCAGTATCATTTGAATAATTCGTCGAGATACGTGGAGGTGGGTTCGAAAGATTTTGTTGGGAACTCTCGAAACTCCGACTATAATTTGTTGGGTCGCGTACACGGTCTTGAGGTTCAGAAAGAGGCGACTCGGAGCCGCTGCTCGTATCGAGATCATCCAATATTTTATCGAGTTCTTGCTCTTGCTGACGGACTAAATCCCGCTCTGAATTCAAGACCAAATATTAAGTACTAGGTAGAAATGCATCTTAACCTTAACCTGAAGTTCGCGCTATTTCAGAATTATGATTCTCCTGAGCCAGGAAGTTTTGCTTGAGATATTCTGAGCTAGTGTTATCTTTAACCACTGCCGTGGAATTGGGACGACTTACTTTGTCTCTTAAAAAGTTTAAGTAATAGCGGGCATTTCAACATAAGCAATATTAAACATACCCTTCTTTTTTTCGTTCGGGAGAACTAGAACAATTACTGCATGTTAGAAAAGTTAACTGTTCGATGTCTCATATCGTACCAATATCTGCCGGACTCTTTTGAGCCACTACCCTTTTTCTGAAGCTCCGATTTTAGTTGATTGACAAGATTAATTAAGCGAGAATTTTCGGCTTTAAGTTTCTTCATAGCAATATTTGCTTCAATAACAGCTTTCTCCATACGATTATAGCGATCGATATTCATTTTAGACGAAGCGATTAAAAGTAAAATGTGTGCAAATGGAATTATTATTATTGTTGGTGAGAATTATCGAGCCGGGAGGGAGACGATGACCAGTAATCAATATTCCGACAAGCTTTTCAAAATGCCGCAGCTAATAAAAATATTCATTTTGTGCCAGTTAGTAAGATTCGGTCGCGGATTTACTGTGCTTCGTAGCTTATCTACTAGAAAATGTTTTTTGAGTGGATCAGACAATTCTCAAGACGAATCTACCGTATTTAATGAAAAAGTGCGTTTTGTTGAGCTGAGCGCAGTACCTGAAGAAACAGATGCGACCACAAGAGAATTACCTCTATTCCTCCTTAGTAATCCTTTTTTCCCTGAGGGCATAACGAATTTGAATATATTTGAAATGAAGTATCGGACGATGATGTTTGATATTTCTCAAAAGGATGATATGTTGGGTTACATTCAAATTGAATCAAGCGGACAGATAGCCCAGGTAGGAACTCTCTGCAAAGTTGTTGAACGATATTTGCTTGAAGATGGTCGCCAAATTATTACGTTAGAGGGAAGAGATAGATTTAAGGTTAGGCGAATTCTGAAAACACTTCCCTATGTAACAGCGGAGATCAACCTAATTGACGACGACTTGACATCAAATTCAGAGCTTTCGAAAACATTAGAGCGGGAAGTTTATGATTACTTGAAGTATTATGTGAGAATAACTCGAGCAATATCTCAAAATAAAGACTTGGTACTATCTGCATCCGTAAAAAAACATCGCCCAACCAGAGAAAACGTGGATGACCATATAAGGCGGTCAAAATTTTCTTTGGCGGTCTGTAATCTAATTGTTCTTTCTCCAAGACAAGAGCAACAATTGTTGCAAACGACCAGTAGTTTCAAGAGATTGAATTCCATACGAATAGTACTCAAAAACCTCGTAGACTATACAACGAACACGCTCATTAAAGAAGATGTCCTATCAGCAGCTCAAAGAGATGAAATAAAGTTCAAAGCATTCAATAATGACGAAGATTCCGATATCTTGCCCGCGGATGTGTACGAAGAGGAGCAAGTAGCTCCAAAGGATGAGTGGGACATCTCGAACATGGAATAACTAAACGTGAAATAACTTGATTCTTCCGTATAATTATGTTCTAACGTTGTATTTTCATTCTATAATGCCGAAATTTTTGGTATAAGTTACTACCCCTTTCCGTGGACATTAAACAACCTGTATAATTTTGTACGACAGCAATGGCCACAACCAGCGGGGAAGAGGAGGACGAAGCTAGCATTTACTTAAATCTTTCGAGCACATATTATGGTGCTTATTTGTAACAATAACTACAATCGTATTGGTTCCGTGCT